>JAODAL010007114.1:0-127919 GCA_025379985.1 Phyllomedusa bahiana
GTTCATCTGGGGGGCTAAGGGTTTCCCTAGACCTGCACCCTGGTGTGGCTGGAGGGCTTTCTCTTTGTGATGGTGTGTCCCCTCCTATTGAGGAGTTCCAAGTACTCTCCAGATTTAGGTCAGGCATCTTGCCCCCTTTCCCTTGTTTTGCCCCCTTTGATTTCCCCATTATCTGGAGGTAGCGGTCCATGCACACTGAGACTGCTAGTTGGGGTAGGAGATCCACAGAGCAGAGAGGTAGTGGAACAAAGCCTGCTGTGGTTATCCCAGTGTCTGGCCCGTGTGGGCGTCTGCAGGTAACTCAGTTCTCAGTACCTTATGTATATAAATATGTATAGAACAGGTTTTGACTGGTGGCCGCACTGCTCTAAACAATGGTGGTCCCGTTTCTCAGGGCACTACTCCCCCCTCAGCTCCCCTGCAAGGGTGCCGTGGTTTGTTGCTGCAATATGAGTGTGCAGCAAGCTCCCCAGCTTCCTCTCCCGTGTCACAGCAGGGAGGCTGTCCAGCACAATGTCCTCTAGATGCTAGATCCCACTGGGGACTGTTAAGGACCCGTGGATTCAGGCAGTAGTGCAAAGCCTGGTTTGCAGCTTTATGAGAGACTGCGGCTGTGGCGGGAATCTGCCTCAAGATGGCGGATGGTGGCCGTTTCTGTTACTGCTCACTGACTTGTGGGAGGTTGCTGTGCAGAGCTCTGCCTAATTAAAATGTCCAGGAGCCCTGGGGTGCCTTTTCCGGCTGGTGATATGCCCCTTCTGTACCTGCACGCCCGAGGTTCTTCTCTCCTTAGTGCGCTCGTCTCCCTCCACTCACACCTAGCGCTTCAGCTCCTGCTCCCGCCTCCTCCGCACGCAGCAAACGACCCTCGGCGCCTGGCTCTCGTGCGCGCCCGTGGTTAACCGTTTCCGTGGCTGCTTCCTCGCCTTCTCCTGCCTTACTGCCGTTGCTTGTGTGGGTCTCAGGTTCCGTTTGACCGGTTTATTTGTCGGGTTTTGATGATCCCTCTCCGGAGCTCTTCTCCGTGCTTCAGCTCATGGCGGCGCCGGAACTGGAAGTCTCCAACATCTTTAATGGCATTCTTGACCGCGATCCATCCACCTTCATAGAAATGGATAGAGTGCACAGAGCATTACGCCCTCCTAGCAAAGATCCTCACCACCCCAGGGATGTCATCTGCTACATCCATTTCTATGTCCTTAAGGAAGAGATCCTTCAGAAAGCCCGCAGACGCCGATCGCTGACTTACCAAGACCAATCTATACAAATCTTCCCGGACTTGTCTCGTTACACCCTGGCGCAGAGGGCTATGCTCAAGCCCATCCTTGACGTGTTGAGAGCAAGAAACATACCCTACAGGTGGGGTTTTCCCTTCGCTCTGGTTGTCCGTCAAGGGGACCGCACCTATACTCTACGCACTCCTGAAGATATACCTTCACTCCTAAAGGATTTGCAGACGTCTCCCTACCTGATTGGCCTTCTATCACCCCACCCCGGGGTGGGGGGTAGAGGGCCGCAAATTCAACCCACAGCCCTCAGCGGGGTGGCACTGGACTTCCTCCACGAAAGTCCCAATCTAAGGGGTCACGTTCGGCGAAAACGTACCTTGTCACTGGCAGTACACCCGTGAGTGCTTCGGACAGTGTCGCTTGAGGACTGGGTCTTGTTCTTCCTGTTCTTCCTTGTGGACCTCATTAACATTCATAGTGCGTCCCAGTTGGAGCCGCTTCTATGCTTGGTTCTTGTTTGTTATGTTTTAGATGCTCCCTCATAGCTACTGTTTCATAATTGCTGGGAGCTGTCCCTTGCTATGTCGGTCTTCCTCTTCCCCCCAATAGGTCTAGGAGGTCCTCTCGGCCGCTATTTGGCCCTCCGGTCCTCCTATAGTTGTCAGTTCTTTAAGAAGTGCTCTTACAGGGGTATAGTTTTTGTTTTCTTCTCCTGTTGTTCAGAGTTTCCCTTTTTACTCTCCTCCCTCTTCTGCTCCCTTTCATTTCCCCTTCCTTCTCTGCCGAGCATGGGATATGGACACAACATATTTTTTTTTGTCCCCCCATCTCATAGATGGGTCATCTTAAAATAGCCTCCTTCAATGCCAAGGGTCTAAACATTTCTAGAAAGCAAGCACAGATCCTCTATCATTTCCATCGTCAGAAGTCCCACATAGTGTGTCTACAGGAGACGCACTTTAGATCAGACCACTCTCCCATCATAAAGGATAAATACTTCACCCATTGGCACTTTGCCAATTGTCCCCATTCCAAATCACGGGGGGTAGCCATTGCTATACATAAATCTTTGTCTCATTCAGTACTTGGTTGCATCCCAAATGCTGAAGCCAGATATTTAATCTTGATCCTAAATACTGCAGGGCATATTTTTACTATTGTGAATGTATAGGCTCCTAATTACGGGCAACCATCCTTTCTACTGGGGGTATTAGATACATACCCACGTGCAGGGTACGGTCTTATTTTGTGGGGACTTCAACCTTACCCTCGATCCCACTCTCGATAATTCCACAGGGCGCTCAGCGCTCTCTTATCCAGCCATCAAAAAAGTCAGGAGGGCCCTCCTTCACTTTCAACTTTTAGACAGTTGGCGGCTTCAGCATCCCTCGGATAGGGATTATAATTTCTTTTCCTCTCCTCATAAAACGTACAGTCGCATCGACTACATCCTGCTTCAACATAGCGCCCTCTCCTGGTTACGTTCATCCATGATAGGTAGTGTGCTCTGGTCAGACCATGCTCCGGTTTACAACACCCTTCACGTCCCATTTCTTTCTCCGCAGGCCAGATCTTGGAGACTCAATGAGTCCTTATTGCGAGATTCAGTCTGCTTAGCGGACCTCCAGAAAACCATTGAGCTCTTCATTTCTAATCATGCTAGAGACGAGACATCTTCCATATTTAAATGGGGAGCCCTGAAATATGTCATGAGGGGCATCCTCATTAAACATGGTAGCAGACTTAAAAAAGCCCGCTCTGCTGCAATCGCAAAAGCGTTACAGAAAGTAGCTTCTCTGGAGCTCAAACACAAGCAGGCCCTCTCTGAGACCATCTTACAGGAGTTGCTGCAGGCCAGACTAGAAGGCAAATGACTTTTTGAGGCGTCTTGGAGTAGGCTTTTGCAAACTTGTCGCAGCAGATTTTATGAGTTCGGGGACAAAAGCGGTTGTCTCCTCGCACGGGCAACTAGAGACAGAATTGCGCAATCCTTTATCCCAAGTATCAAATCTGGAGCGGGTACTTTAGCTCACACAACGGAGCAGATTGCTAAAGAGTTTCACTCATATTACTCCAGCTTATACCACCTGTCTACGGCTCCACACCCGTCTCAGTTAGGGCGGAGGCAGCCTCCCTCCCCTTTCCCCTTGCTCGCTCCTGAATCCATACAGAGCTTAGAGGAGCCCTTCTCCAACGAGGAGTTAGAGCGAGTTATTAAGGATCTATCCAGCGGAAAGAGCACGGGCCCAGATGGCTACAGCGGCAAGTTTTTCAAAGCCCTGCTCCCTTCCCTTTCCCTGATTCTCTTAGAAGCCTTCAATGCTATCTCTCCTTCCTCTCCTTTTCCCGTGGAGTCCTCCCTGGCACATATCACGGTCTTACCTAAGGCTGGTAAGGACCCCAGGCATGCGGGAGTTATAGACCTATATCCCTTCTCAATGTTGATTTAAAAATTTATGCCAAACTCCTAGCCAACCGTCTCAACCCCCATTTATCTACCCTGACCCACCCTAATCAATTGGGCTTCATACCAGGTAGAGAAGCACGCGATAATACCTTGAAGACCTTATATATTATACATTACGCCCACTTACACAGGGAGCCCTTGATGATCCTGTCGCTTGATGCTGAAAAGGCATTTGATAGAATCTCTTGGGACTCCCTATCGGATACACTCCGACACATAGGTCTAGGTCCCCTATTTACTGCAAAAATTTTGGCGCTCTATCGAAATCCCTCTGCGAGCGTCAAAATCAATGGTTCCCTGTCGGACGCCTTTGACATATGTAATGGCACCAGACAAGGCTGCCCCTTGTCACCTTTGTTTTATGTTCTGATCATGGAACATTTGATGGATGCTGTCCGTTCCAGCTCGGACGTCAAGGGCATTTGGATAGGCTCAAAAGAATTCAAGTGCTCGGCTTTTGCTGATGACTTGTTAATTTACCTGACGGATCCCTTTATATCACTCCCTTCCTTGATGTCGGAGCTGGCCCGTTTTAGCTTATGGTCTAATTATAAGATCAATTATTCTAAGTCCGAAGCCCTGAATATCTCCCTTACTCAGGATACGGTCAACGCCATACGATCTAATTTTCCCTTTTCCTGGCCTGACAAAGAGATTTCGTACCTTGGTGTCAAAATTCCGGCAGACCCTTCTCACTTACTTGCCTCCAATTTTTCACCCATGCTGACTCAAATTAGCCGTCTGCTGGGGGGTTGGAATAGTAAAGATTTCTCATGGTTTGGAAGAATGAATATCATAAAGATGACCATTCTTCCGAAGCTATTGTACTTATTCCAGACTATCCCTACTCCCATACCTTCCTCCTTTTGGGACCGGCTTCGACGCTATCTCTCGGACTTTATCTGGCATTCTCGCCGCCCGAGAATACGCAGGGAGCTGTTGTCTCATCCTAAGGGTGAGGGGGGAGTGGGCTTACCTGATGTTAGATTATATTATTTGGTGGTTGCCAATGCAAGATTTTTGGACCTGATTCATAGTGCCCGGGAGAAATTATGGGTTTATATTGCACAGACAATTTGCCCACAGGCTTTACTCTCCCTCCCCTGGTACAAGACCCTCCCACAGTTCGGTGCTACAGCGCTGTCTTATTGTACGGCCCACACACTCGCCATACTTCAAAAATCTAAGCCCTCGGAATCGTTGTTAGACCTGAATGGACCTCTGTTCCCTGTCTCAGACAATCCCTCCTTCCCCCCAGGTCGCTCAAGTGGCGACTTCTTAGGGGGCTCTAGATTTAACCCTATCCTGGCAATCCAGGTTCATAAGAACGGGGATTTACTCCCGTTAAAGGATTTATTACAGAGGCGCCCTTTCGCTGCTAAATACCATTTTGAGTACCTGCAACTCCGGCACTTTTTTAAATCTACCATCTCGAAAAAAGACATACATAGGCCTCTTACTTCTTTCGAAGAGCTTTGTGTTGCTCCTTTGCTACCAAGACACTTAATATCCATGCTGTATCAATGGCTTCTCTTGCCAGCCTCTCAAGCGCTTCCCCATTATTGTGAAGCCTGGGAAAATGAGCTTCAGAAAACTTTTACTGCCGAGCAGTGGAAGTAATGCTTTTTCCTTACTCATAAGGCGGTCATAGCCTGCAAGGCTCAAGAAACATGCTTCAAGGTCCTTTCAAGATGGTACAGGGTGCCGGTTGCATAAATGGTATCCTACTGTTTCTGACAGATGCTGGAGGTGTTGTCAAAAGGTGGGAACCATGAGCCATATCTGGTGGGGTTGTCGGTCCCTGAGGAACTTTTGGGAAAAGGTCTTTCAGGCCATTAAAGATTGCTCTGGGGTCTCTGTCCCTGATTCTCCAGAAGCCACACTTTTGTTTATGCTGCATTGCTCACAATCTTCGTATAAGAAATCCTTGACAAGGCATCTCCTTCAAGCGGCAAAAACAGTGATTCCTCGTCATTGGCGCCAGACTAATCCACCTTCAATATCGGACTGGGTACGCGAAGTCGCATTTATCCACCGAATGGAGGAACTAATTGCGCACACCCACGAGGACGCTATTAAGGTCTCTCGTACATGTGCCTCTTGGATCATATATCAATCTAGCCCAGAATTTTGGGCCTTGGGGAGCAGTTAGACAACAGCTACTTCCTTTGAACCTTGGCATTTGAAGTTTACACCTCTTATTGAGGTTTGAATACATTTCTCTTTTTGTGCCTCTCCCTTGCCCGGCGGTATACCTTATTTTCCTTTCCCTGTCTCCACTTTTCCATCCCTCTTATCCCTTTTGCTTAATTTACCTTTTTCCTAGTTGTTTTTTTTTTAGTTTTGTTTTTTCATATCTGCGTCAGTAAGGCCATTGGCCCATTAGGTCCAAGGTACTTTTGTGCCCATCTTATTACTGAACCTGTTTCAACCTTTTGGGCCCTCATTTGTTTTGGGCAAGGGTCATAATTGGGAAGGCCTATGTCTTGGTCGTCCTTCCTTATCTGGGTTTTATATTTGGTTCTCCATCCGACTTTCCCTTGCATACAACTGCTGTTGTTCTCCTTTGACTTTATGTTGTTAAATGTTGAAAAACTGTTTTAATAAAAATTTATTATGAGAAAAGAAATATAGTCCAGACATTGATAAGGTTAGAAATAATGATTTTTATTTGACATAATAATTTTCTACTTCAAACTTTGCTTTCGTCAAAGAATGCTCCCTTTGCAGCAATTCCGGCATTGCAGACCTTTGGCATTCTAGCTGTTAATTTGCTGGATTGGCTTGATGGGCATTTTTTTGCATACCATGCGGTCAAGCTGCTCCCACAACAGCTCAATGTGGTTGAGATCAGGTGATTGCGCTGACCACTCCATTACAGATAGAATACCAGCTGCCTGCTTCTTCCCTAAATAGGTCTTGCATAATTTGCAGGTGTACTTTGGGTCATTGTCCTGTTGCAGGATGACATTGGCTCCAATCAAGCGCTGTCCACAGGGTATGGCATGGTGTTGCAAAATGGAGTGATAGCCTTCCTTATTCAAAATCCCTTTTACCTTGCACAAATATCTCACTTTACCAGCCACAAAGCAACCCCAGACCATCACATTACCTCCAGCATGCTTGACAGATGGCGTCAGGCACTCTTCCAGCATCGTTTCAGTTGTTCTTCTGTGTCATCCAAACATCTCAAACTTCGATTCGTCTGTCCGTAACACTTTTTCCCAATCTTCCTCTGTCCAATGTCTGTGTTCTTTAGCCCATATTAATCTTTTCCTTTTATTAGCCAGTCCCAGATATGGTGTTTTCTTTGCCACTCTGCCCTGAAGGCCAGCATCCCAGAGTTGCCTCTTCACTGTAGACGTTGACACTGGCGTTTTGCGGGTACTATTTAATGAAGCTGCCAGTTGAGGACCTGTGAGGCGTCGATTTCTCAAACTAGAGACTCTAATGTACTTATCTTGTTGTTCAGTTGTGCTGCAGGGCCTCCTACTTCTCTTTCTACTCTGGTTAGAGCCTGTTTGTGCTCTCCTCTGAAAGGAGTAGTACACAACGTTGTAGGAAATCTTCAGTTTATTGGCAAGTTCTCGCATGGAATAGCCTTCATCTCTCAGCACAAGAATAGATTGTCGAGTTTCACATGAAAGTTCTTTTTTTCTGGCCATTTTGCGAGTTTAATCGAACAACAAATGTAATGCTCCAGATTCTCAACTAGCTCAAAGGAAGGTCAGTTTTATAGGTTCTCTAATCAGCAAAACTGTTTTCAGCTATGTTAACATACTTGCACAAGTGTTTTCAAGGGTTTTCAAGATATCAAATAGCTTTCTTACACAGTTAGCAAACACAATGTACCATAAGAACACTGGAGTGATAGTTGTTGGAAATGGGCCTCTATACACCTATGTAGATATTGCATTAACAACCAGATGTTTGCAGCTAGAATAGTCATTTACCACAATAACTATGTTTAGAGTGTATTTCTGATTCATTTTATGTTAGCTTCATTGAAAAAAACTGTGCTTTTCTTTTAAAAATAAGGAAATTTCTAAGTGACCCCAAACTTTTGAACAGTAATTATAAATCATATATTTTACTTGTATCTACCTATTGATGTGCCGTGTATTTTTTTCTATTATTATACAGTCCTCCAAGACCTTTTCACTAAAGCACATACTACCTTTCCACTAAAGCACTCACTACCCACTGGTGTGCATGACCCTACCCTCTTCTACTATTCTATGGTTGGGTCATAAATGTCTTTCATGTGAAAACAAGATTAACTCTTGCTTGGGAGAGCAGTGTCAGGAGAAATAACTTACTGATTACTGACTTTGTCTTCCAGCAATATTACTTTTCACTCTGACACTAGGTTAGCAGTTCCACACCCAACAATGACTTAAAGGCTCAGTGGCTCCTAAAGTCTCTCATTCCCTGTACCAGTTTGCCAGTTCGTCTCCTGGTAGCTACAGTCAGGCCTGGCAAGATGGCTTCCAGGAAACTGCTCAGTTTGAGCAAGATTTTTTATTATCTGCTATGGACTGGAAGCACTTTTTGGTTGAGTGTTACACAGACATACTAGCACTTGATTGTTTTTGCTATTGATCTCTGTTGCCTAAGGAATAAGAAAAGCATTTTTATGATTGTTCTTCTCTGTCCAATGCACTCAGAGAGTTCCAGGAGGTTTATATCTATACAGTATGTACATCTCTGTTAAGCTTGCCAGTGTTGTTTAGTGAGAGGGAGATGCTTGAGCATGAGTGGTGTTTTTAGAAGTATGCACATTGAAAGTACCAAAATGTGGGCACATGCGCAGTTCTACTCTGTGTTCTCTTCTTTATCTTCCCAAGTGACCTACAACAAGTTTTATGTATGTGTAAGTGATATTTTTATTACTTTTATTCCTGAGATCATATGAATGTTGCTGGTTGTGTGGCCTTGTTAATGACTGAATGGAATGACATTATGTTATGTGGGCCCCTAAGCATGGCAGATCTGGAGTTGTTTTTTAACTATATCCTTGGAAAAGGCGAAGAAGCAGAGAAGGCAAGAGGCAAAAAGCAAAAGGCAAAGTATAGGAGGCATGTACAGTCAGTTACAGTAGCTGAAGGGTGAGCCCCTAAAATGAACTCCACTGGTGGACCCAAAAACAGATCAACTGGTGGGCCCCTAAAATCAACTCCCCCTGTGGGCCCTAGGCACCCCAGTCCAGCACTGTATACTCTGCATATACTCTGCATGTATGTACCTATATTGGCTCGAAAAAGACTCATGATTAAAGTTGGAACGTTGCTGAATAACCATTTTGGGATGAAATAAACACAGTGATTTCCTCAATACCCGCTTTTCATGCTGTTTCCGTTTACTTAGGGCATCCAGGAAACTGGTCCCAGTGACATTCACAGGGTCTGGTGGTGCTGGCGTGTACAGTGGCTTACCACATAATTCAACATGGCAAGTACATAGGGCATTGAAATAATTACATAGAGCAACAATAAATACTTAAAGGGGAAGCATTACCAAAGAGAGTACCTTGGACCTTTCTACTTCTTCTGTGATTCTGCTTTATCACATCTGTTTTACATTCATCAAAGCCTTGCTTCCTTCTTACCGCTGTGTGCATGTCTGCCAACATTTCTACATCTGTCAAGGGATATTGTCCTTGCTTCTAGGGAGTAATGAAGTTATGTTTTTCTGTGCTGCTGAGTGACATGGAATCGGAAATAGTCTTCACTGTATCCTGGCAGCTATGAAATAATATGAAAGGCAGAAATTACAGTAGAAGCACTAATATTCACATCACTATATTTTGTATGCAGGTAAAAAGAGACAAGGTAGTTTATAGTACTTTGTCCTTGAGGTTGAAGGAAGCCATAGTCCCAGCCAATTTTAGTATCACAGATGAGGCTACAATCTACTCTTCCTCTGAAATGTTATAGGATATCCTTACTCTTTATAAAAAAAAATAGGAATCTAGGACCTCTCCATTACTGCTATACTCTCTTTCATGGTATGGAGGCTCCAGTGCAAGGCACCTCTCTGGGAGGCAAGAGCGTAGATAGAAATGTACAAAGTCTTGGAATATACTTCCATTTTTATAAATCATTTGATGTTAAAATATAATATTGATGGGGTCACTGCTCTGGGACCAATACATTTCTAGAACAGCCGTATAGTTCAGATTTCACAGATCTACTATATTTTGACAAGAGCTCCACTGAGTTTAAACCACAAAAATACCACAACATAAAGGGGTTTTCTCACCACAGGCTTTTGCAGACACAAGCTGTTTTTTTCTTTCTTACAACTTCAAATCCAGGGGCGGATCTCTCCTAACTGAAGACTGGTGACATCATCACACCAGCTACCTGCTCCCTCCGTAGACTCCATTCTGTGTGATCAGAGGAAGGGAGAGGATGTCACAGCTCTGCAGACCTCCTGCAGTGGTCATTTCACATGCCTGGAGAGCTGTTACCTCCCTCCACAAGCTCATTGTAACCAGAACACTTGCATTGGTGGAAACAGTTATACATACTGCTCCCTAATATTACAGAAAGTGACATCTTGTCATTGTGTCTAGCAGAGTGTTTTATATGTGTGTTATATGGGTGGGGGGAGCAGAGTGTATAAGGCTGTGTTCTATGGGTGTGAGGAGTGAATCTAACAGCTAGAGACTCAGTAATTGCCCATATCCTTCACATTGAGCTATCACTGGGGTAGAAGCATAGAGATTTCCGAAAGCCTTTATTACACAGCTCAGAGGGCAGTGAAAGACAATGAGAACATAGACACAGACAGCACAGAAAGCCAGTTTCAGTTTCATTTTCACAGAGCTCGGAGGGAAGTGAGTGCAGGCAGCAAATCACAGCACAGGGGGCGTGTGCCGCATAGGGGGCATATCCAGACCAGGGCTGAACTAAATATCAGGCAGCCATTCACAGCAAAGGAGGCATGGTCCAATCCCAGGTTGCAGTTTTAGGTGTAGAACACACAGATTAGCTCATGGCTGCTATGCTAAATAATTTAGGTAATACAAATCAATTTCAAAAGTGCTTATTTTTACTGTCCTCATCATTACAGATGTGATCTTTGTAGCGAGAAAACCCTTTTTAAATAAATAATAATCTTTTTAGCAATCAACCTAAATCCATGGTATATATAGTTTCACACTTCATTTTTCAATGTTCCTTCCACCTATATGTTGGGGGATTAATATAGGATTTGATATACAAAGACATCTATGTGAAAAAATATACTGTACTGTATTACGTTTTTTACATTGTATCCAAATCTTTTACTATATTTACAGCAAACCCAAACATACACATATAGCAAAAAATATTTGGCATAAATAACTTCCCGCAGCAAGATATCTTACCTTAGAAGCCATTGAAAAAAGCTAAAATGGTTGAAATAATGTTGAGTCATTTTGAGGGTATGTCAAATTGACACTGTTATACAAACTGTGCACTGACTACTTTACATTGCATCAAAGAGTTATATCTTCAGTGTTGTCCCATGAAAAGTTATAATATGATATTTACAAAAATGTAAGGAGTGTATTTACTTTTATGAGATCCTGTAGATAATAAAGTCCACTCAGCTCACTTACACCTGCAATTTACATGTATGTGTGCACCATGACCTAATGGGGCACTGCATTTAAAGGGGTTGTCTCGCTACAAAGAATAGCTTTAAAAATGTAGGGAACACTAAATGAAGACATTTTTCAAATACATTGCTTTGTTCATCTTTTTTTGTTAAGGAGCTACAAATGATTTTATCACCTTCCTGGCTCTATTTGGTTCCCCCAGTGACCGACCTGTTTACTCTTTCTCCCCTGCTGTTTGTTTTATGTGATAGCAGGGACTGACGTCATCACACAAGTCACGACAGCCAGAGTGAGAGTGGCAGCCAGAGTGAGAGCGTGTATTATCTGAACTTTCAGACAAAAGATAGTAATTACTGCTGTTCACTTTAGATAAATCTCCTGCTAGCAGTTTCAGAGAAGCTTCTAAAGCTAATCTAGACTAATTAGCAGACTGAAAACACGGAGTGAATACACGGAGTGAATGCACGGAGCTCGTATGCTAATTATAGACAGACTGACCAGGAAGTGACAGGATGCATCTATGAAACTCTGAGGGGAGACAACACCTTTAACTATGGAGATTTCCTTCAGGGTGGCTTTATGCACAACGTGTTCTGGAAAATCGCCACTAGTTTTTGATGCATTTTTTTAAAGATTTTATTTATGCAAGATTTATTTATTTAAGATTAGTGTTGAGCGATTGCGTTGGTTATCGAGATCGAGCGATAGTCGATAGTCGGCCGCTATCGATAAGGTTTTTCGATAGTGAGCATCGATTATGATCGATTACCATTAAAGTCTATGGGAGAGCAACAACACCTTCATTATTACACCCAAACAAGGCTGGAGAAGCTGAAATTAACATCCACAACAGTCAAATGGATACGTGCTACATCTTAGGCAACACACTTAGGTTATAAAAGTCACAGAACCTTTCAATTCACCTGTGGTGAATATAGAATTGCTGTTTTAAGATTTACGTGGATGCTGCGTCAATGAACAAAGCTGGGTGCGCAAAAGTCAAAAAACACGTATCTGTTTTGTTTTCGTATAATACATGGTATTTTTTGTACCTTTCAATTCACCTGTGGTGAATATAGAATTGCTGTTTTAAGATTTACGTGGATGCTGCGTCAATGAACAATGCTGGGTGTGCAAAAGTCAAAAAACACATAACTGTTATGTTTTGATATAATAAACGGTATTTTTTGCACCTTTCAATTCACCTGTGGTGAATATAGAATTGCTGTTTTAAGATTTACGTGGATGCTGCGTCAATGAACAAAGCTGGGTGCGCAAAAGTCAAAAAACACGTATCTGTTATGTTTTCGTATAATACACGGTATTTTTTGCATCTTTCAATTCACCTGTGGTGAATATAGAATTGCTGTTTTAAGATTTACGTGGATGCTGCGTCAATGAACAATGCTGGGTGCACAAAAGTCAAAAAACACGTAACTGTTATGTTTTCGTATGATACACGGTATTTTTGGCAACAAACAACCTGTGCTGACTACAAGATTGCTGTATTGTAATTTAACTGCAAGGTGGATATATCAACAGTCACAGGTGTAATGGGTAAAATTAAAATGAACACATATCTGAAATGTATACTGATAATAAAAGTGGAGTTTTGCACCTAACAAAGAGACCTGAAGTTACTAGAAATGATGTGTATCCAATATAAGTTCAGGCTGCCCAATATTCAGGAAATATTTCAATAGCAAACTGTTAATAATAAAGATATTCCACTACAATGTCTACACTAAGTCTTGGTGAACTTTATCCAGTGTTCTTTATAGATAGAGCTTGTCTGTGTTCGCCCGCGGGGCCCCCCCCCCTGCTCCCCCCGCCGTGAATTTACAGCGGTAGATGCTGCTTTAAAATTCTCTAGCTAACTACATAAAATCTTCAAATCTCTAATATAAAAAAATTGGAAGGATCACAGCTAATAGTAGAGGTTTCTTTGTGCAGAAATAGACTAATTTCGCTGAGCTGTTTGGCCACAGGCAGAGCACAGGTCCTATCCCTATGAGACGCTGAGAGACACTGAGGCTGAAACAGGAACGCTGTTCTATGTATAACGAGGTCATGTGATTTTTACAGCCAATCGCAACCATACACATCCCAGTCATGACGTCGCACACACATCTCACCCTGCTCTATTCTGTAATCTGATTTGCTGGCCGCCAAAATTACAGGAAGCGCCGAAAAAGGCGCGATCTTAATAGATGATGCTCAGATTTTAACCTTAATTATCGCATGATCTGGAAATTTCGATCACCATAAAAACCTTGCCGATTTCAACTTTGTCGATAAAAATCGCTCAACACTATTTAAGATTTTTATTTATGCAGTTTTGCCACAAAGGAATTTCATGCCTGGTTTGTCCTGCTTCAGCTTTCAGTGTGCTCAAAAGAGGTCATGTATGATTTGCTTGAACTGCATATCATGTGACCCAGCAGGATTGACATTACCATGTCTTCCCCCACAGTGTGCTCACTCTAGTCAAACAAAAGTATGCTTCTGTAAATAGCTACCTTTCAGCACAGAGGTCCTAGGTTCAAATCCTTGAGGGAACCAAAAATAGATTATTTTTCTTAATGCTCATACCTGATTGAGATTTATTTTTCTTTTTATTAATTTACACTGTTTGACTAATTACAGAGGACATGAGTAGACTGACAGCACCTGGAGTTAAACATGCTCAGCAGTGAGTGTGTGTGCTTACTAGGCAAGGAATAGGCTGACAGTAGCTGCCTGAAAGGAGAAGTGATGTCTAATCATGTGCGGTCAGGTCTGAGGAGCTCTCGTCACTGGTCATATTCCCAAATACATGTACACTATGGATTACAAAGATGACAGCTAGAATAAAAAAGCTACAGAATTTTTAAGAATGATGAATGGTTAAAATATATATTATTTAGTTTGCAAGCTTCCCACATCAATTTTACTTCTTGGCAAAACCCCTTTAAACACAACTCACAAGGGCATGTGACCTAATGAACAAGAAAAAAACAGTGGTTTCACTAAAACTACTCATTTTGCTGCACTTTTGCAGCAGTCATAGCAATAAACTCTGGGTACTTCCCCTATACTCTAAAATATACAGATGGATCACTCTGAAATTTAAATTGTGAGCCCCCTTTGGAACAGGGACTAATGTGAATAATGATAATCTCTGTGCAGCACTGTGTAATATAACAGGGCAATATGAAAGAATAAAATAAATAAATGACAGAAGAAAACAATCACTAGATACTTGTAAAATCTCCATATGTTGTCTCCATTGAGTGTCAAGACAGTGCAAGAGCTAAGCTCAAGTACAATATGTTTGCCATATGTATTAATCAGAGTTGCACAACTAGGCCGGATGTGGGGGCTAAAAGTGCCATGGAACACCCCTGGACCACCCAGGAATGCCCCAAACCAGACGGTACCATCCATTTTGGGGCATGGCTTGTAAAGCCCAACCCTTCTGTTCCCCTTTTGCAGGCCACCAGAAATGTTTTGATGGGCCACAAGCAGCCCATGGGTTGTATGTTATGAAGGCCTGGTATAAATGGTAATGAAGCTTCCATAGGCATAGTATGGGATTGATATCTGGTTTGTTACATTGATCAGTGAGATCACTGCTGAAGTTGCTTATTTAAGACCAAACAGAAGCTATAACATTTTTTCTAGTGGTTACTTTTATAATGTTGGCTATACATAATTCACCCTATTGTAATCTAACTTCATACTGGGCACAATAAGTTAGCATTTTATTTTAGACCCTTTTTGTACCTACAGTGCTGACATGTACCAGGCCCCCCAGAATACCAGGGCCCAAGCTGTCCCACAATTATATACACCAATATTTTATTGCATTTAGGCCTAGCAGAAGACAACCTCATTTGGAGCTGACCTTAGAACTGATCACCAGATAAAATATTACATGCTGCATGTCCAAAGAATACTTGAAAGTACTTGAAAGTACAGATCAGGGTCACCATCAGGGCAGTAAGGGCAGTACTGCTGTCCAGGCCCTAATCAAATTTTAAAAAAGGGGCACAGTGATGGGGTGCAAGATAGTAACTAGTAATGGGTAGAAGGCCCAGACGCTTTGGCTGTATGGGTCCTTGAAATTACTCATGGCAGCCCTGGTGGACATGTACATGTCTTACTATATTGAGAGTGGACCCTCTGAATAATTTCCTTTGGGGAGTCCTCTTGTTAGCTTTTTATTCTAGATTGCCTTTAAACCTACAATGTAGACATATCCACTGTTTTTTAATATATAATACAGCATTTATTTACTTATATACCCCAAAAAGTGAGACATTGCAACAATAGTGGGTACACGCCACAGAAAACTTGAACCTAGGTTCTTTGAAGTTAACACCATAGACTTTGTTGCGTGAGAGTGCTCAAAGGCTAATAGATGCGGGTCCCACCTATCTTGGTAAGAAGTTTTGTCTCAGAATGGAGAGCTTTTTTTTCAATTCCAATAGCCTCTGTTAAGAGGTGGGATATATAATGTAGCAAGTGATCAATCAGTTCTAGAAATTGATGTGTTGAAAGCAAAAAAATATATATATAAAAGTGAAAACATTTTAGAAACTTGTGAAATTGTAATAGGTAGACAACTAAATCAGAGCAGCTTTAAAACGGTAGATCTTGTAGGGTGTTCTGGTAACTAGTAATGACCCAAAGTGCTCCAAGACGGGAGAATTGTCAACAGGGTCATCTCACCAAGGTTTATTGATGCCTATGGGGAGCAAAGGAAAGCCAATCTGGTCCGATTCTACAGATGCACAAATTGCAGAAAAAGTCCATGCTTTCTGTGGTAGGTGTGAGAACAAGCAGTGTGCACCATTTTATTACAGACTATTGAGAATGGACATGCTGACCCCTGTCCACCAGCAAAAGTGCTGACAATTAGTACATGAGCATCAGAGCTAGGCCCTGGAACAATAGAGGAAGGAGCCTGGTCTGATGAAACATGCTCTTTTTTGCACCATGTGGACAGCCAGATGCATATACATTGCTCACCTCAGGAGGAGATGAAACTATGGAAAGAATGCGAGTTGGTGGAAGCAGGATGATACTTTGGGCAATGATCTGCTGGGAACATTTGGATCTTGGCCTCATGTGGAGGTGAATTAGACACATACCACCTACTTAGGCAGTTTGCAGGCCAAATCTGCCCTTCAAGTAATGCCCTTAATGCAAAAATTGAATGATGAGCAGCTCCTGTCTAGATATGCCTGGATTCTGAACAGCAAGCATACCCCGGAGCCTACTGGACATAATGCATGCATTTGGGTGCAGGATGGCTCTTACCTATGTAGAGTCTTCTGCACAATGTTGCATTCAAGAAGCAGGTACATCTATATAGGAGCCGTTAACCCACCTCCCTGAATGCAACACCATGTTGAAGAAGCTCCACATCTACTGTGTCCCCAGAATACATGCTTAATTTCCAGTAGCTAAGTAGGCTACAAGGCATACACACTGTTCAGAAAGTAGGCTCATCTACACAGCACCCTTAGTATAAGATCACTGCACTGGCATACAGACCCCAATGGAACGTCCATCATCACTAAATAACCAAAGTAAATAATATAATAGAACCAGAATTTTTTAAGTAGGCTTATTAATTCATGATGGGGACTGAATTAGCTCTTAGAATATGAGAGAAATTAGAGAGAAAGTAGAACAAGCCCTTTAATGGAGTTTTCCCAACATGCTGTTTCCCTGAGTCACAGGTAGCTTTTAATCCTCTCTGCCTTTGTCAGGCTGAGGGTGGTTCTATAGTAGTGAATAGAATATTTAGCTTATCTGTAACTAACTGAGACATTACAAAGAGTAGTACAGGAGATGTTATCTTCAGTAAACAAAGCTACAAGTGCTCTGAGTGAAAGCAATTGGTTTCAAAAGCTAATCTTGTTAAAGATAATTAGTCTGCTCCATCCATGGTGATGTCACTCCCTGCTCTCTGTCTAATCAGAAGGCAAGATATGGACATAACCAGAGAAATATGGGTGCACTCAGAGCAGATAAAATCTCTCTCAATTCCTGACCAACGTAATAGCAAAAGACTAATGCAATTGGGAAAAGTCTTTAATTACCTGTCCCTACATGTTAAAAGCTAATCTTTGTAGTGAGAAAACTTCTTTAAGTTTGATGGTCTCTCTCTAAAAAAAAGTCATTATTTTTTAGTCTTAAGGGCTTAAGGCTAATCGTCTCTTGTATCTGTTTCATTCATTTAAATCCAACCATGTAACTTAACCTAATATCATCTGAGGTTTGAATCTGTTCCCTTACATTCAGGTCATAGTCCTGCGTCTCTATCCGCGACACATATTTCACAATTACACTATATCACATGTTCCCTTTGCTGTTTATCACTTAATTATAAAATGGATCTGTGCAGCTTCTAATTAGCATGAGAAATGTCAGCCCCTGACACCACCTGGTGAGTCAGTATTTCGTACCCAGAGAAAGTGCTATGTTTCACGAGAAGTCTGGATTAGCATTTGGATGGCAAGGCCTTTGATATTTTATCTATTCAATTTATCTATTATGTTTTTAAAGTTTATTCTCTTTCATTTGCTCTACAAATATCATTCCACCTCAAAGTGTAACTAGAAATGCCAAAACACTCTTCTATGGGGGCAGGGGGCAAGTATATGTATACGTCTATAGCTATAAAAAAAGACTACAGATTGTATTATTTTAGAGGATTCTGTCATTTATGGCATGATGTGGACGATAAGATTTATTTATTATTTGCTTTTATACAAAGATCAGTTCCAAAATAAAGTAACATAAGAGTCCGTCCACACGGCATGGTTTCTCATCAGATTTTCAGACGGTTTGCAGATTTGGAAACTGTCTGAAAACAGACAAGGAACCATTACCATAGACTTTGAAGAAAAATCCGTTCAGTAGTCTACACTGAATGGATTTTCAGTAGGCCTAGCTTTTCAGCCGCTGGCGTTACTAAAAACTTGGAGCATGCACGATCTTCTGCCCGATTTTCGGGCAGAAAGTGTACAAATCCAAAGGTTATGAGGGATGGGCAAATCTGCAAACTGCGGACAGAAGCGTCCCCCAAAACCACTGAAAGGACAATAAACAATAAAATACCAGCCGGATTCTTAAACAGAATCCGACCGGCATTCTACCACTACTGTGTGGACGTCCCCTAAGGTTAGAAAGACACATAGTTTTTTATGTAGTTTGTGATGCTATTTTTGAGCCAAGGCCTGAAGTGTATCAATCAGGTAGATTTATAAGTATTTTTAAATCCATCCCTACCTGAGGTGTAACTTAAAACTCCTGGGCCCCAATGAAAAATCTATAAAAGGGCCCACACCTACCAAGTACCATTCATCATATTGGTATTTCCTTATGTGGCAGAGGGGCCTTAGACTCCGGGGCCTGGTAGCAACTGCCACCTCTGCACTCCATATAGTTACATCCCTGATCCCTGCATTTGGCTTACAAAACTTCATGAAAACGACATGTTCCATTTCAGTCTTAAGAGAAATTAAGTATGTAGTTCCTGCTTTCTCAGTGTTACCCAAGTGTTGAATAGCCTTTATAGGATTTAAAGAGCATGGCTGCTTTCTTCCAGAGACATCACCACTGTTGTACATTGTCTTCAGCTTAACCAACCCAACCTGACAATAGGCAGGCAGATACACTGCTGATCGCTGCACAGAGGGCTTGTGGGCAAGGGGATCCATATATATAGTGGCTCCTAGTACCTTATAGATAACATTACATAACAAAGGATTCCCTGGAAAGCCATAAATGATCTGCCCTATAGATTCCACAATGTCACCGTTACATACACCATTACACTGGGATCCTCTATTGTTAATGTTTTACCAGGGTAAGCTACTAGTACAGGTGGTTTTCAGTTAGGTGCATCCCAGGTGTTTAATAGGCAGCTGTGACATCACTAGTGTCTTTGTGAGGTAAGTGTCTCTAATATCACATGTGGATTTTACTAACTTAAGCTCTTGCGACATTACAAGTGTCTTTTTGTCAGGTACTTGTAATGACCATGCCTTTACCTAGTCCCTAAGGTTCATAAATCTCTGGAAGCTCCCCTTGGTAGACCTATAGGCTCGGGGGTAGAATCTCTCCTTGAACCTTTAACTGCCTATATTGATGGATATTTACAACCGACCGTGAAGAAGGATAATCATACACTGTTAGATACTGGCCATTTTTTATGTAAAATTGCTATGATTGATTGTAGTAAGGTAACATGGCTCTGTATGCTGGATATCAAGTCACTATTTACAAATATTCCCTATACTGAAGGTATGAGAGCTGTTAGAGAGGTACTATGTTGAAATGCAGACCTGTCCAATGCACACATTGCATTTCTTTTAAGATGGCTAGATGTCATTCTCACTAATAACCTTTTTAGGTTTGGTGATAAATTTTACTTGCATCTACAGGGGACCTCGATGGGGTCCCCTGTCGCTCTGAGTTATGCTAATGTATTTGATGTTTTTCCAAAATTCTTTCGTTTTTGAGTCTCCATGCAAGGATCATATTGTATCGTTATGTTATGTCGTTGTGTCGACGTTGTGCTCCTGCTGTGGTCCGGGTCAGATCTGCAGCTGGAGCACTTCGTCGGTCACAAAGTTTTTCGTTACAAATAGTGAACAGATTTCCCATCTTGACGTTTTGGTGGAGGAAAAATATAATAAATTCACGACTACATTATTTACTTAAGAAACTAATCACAATAATGTACTTCATCGAGAGAGTCAACATGTCCGACAGGTTTTCAAGGGCATTCCAAGAGCCCAGTTTATAAGAACACATCATATATGTTCAATTGATCTTAAATATTTAATGAATATGAGAAATATGGTGGAGAAGTTTGTCCATAGAGGATATAATAGATCTAAGCTTGAAAAAGTTGGACATGAGGTTTTCCAATTAACATGTGAAGAACTACTCCAGAGTAGAGACAAAAAGATGGGAGATAGATTCACATATGTATCAAATTATGATAAGCATGCGAGAATTATTAAACAAGCCATTTTAAAATATTGGAAGATTTTAGAGTCGGACCCGAAGCATGGTTCTATGTTTCGTGAGCCTCCACAATGGGTCTATCGGAAGGGGAGAACATTAGGGCAGCAGTTGATTACATCTGATCTAAAAAGAGGCAAGTCTAGACAGACAAAGCTTCAAACAGTGAGAACAGGCACGTTTGCCTGTCTCAAATGTCAAAATTGTTCCTCTATTATTAAAGGTGATAACATTTATTATCCTACAGAAGGAGTTCCCATTAAAATCAAAGGGTTCCATACATGTGGCAGCCAACAGGTCATTTATATGCTTAAATGCCCATGGGGAAAGTCTACGTTGGGCAGACAAGCCAACCAGTTAAAATTAGATTGAACGAACATAGGTCCGCCATACGGCAGTTTAGGACACAACTTGATGTTCCTAATGAGAAAGTGGCCAGAATGAGTCAAAAAGATCTTATGGGAAGACAACAGTGGCGAGACATTTTATGGAAGAGAGGCATTGGCTCTCTGAATTGTGTTGGTGTGTATTGGAGGAGATCAGCTGTAGGGATAAATCACAAATACACAAGAAATTGTTACAAAGGGAAGTTTTTTTGATAGCCTCATTGGAAACATTAATGCCCAAAGGGTTAAATGAAGAGGCGCTTCCCCCCGAAACGTCGCATAGGCGTGAGGTACGTTCTGCCCGATGTCTGGAGTCTCCACACTATCCTGATGTATGGGATCATGCATGAAACTGCACAAGTGGCTGACTGATGCTGCAGCAAGAGACTTAAGTATACCACTTTCTGTTGAATGTGCTTGGAATTTATTTGGAAGTGCTAAACTGTATGCACGATAGAATCATTATAATAAATGATTACTAGTTTTCCATACCTTCTTATGTCTTGAAAAGTTCCAGCAATATCACAAGTATATGAAAGTAAGGTAAGCTGCTATGACATTATCAATCAGGTAAAAAACATACTTTGACATAAAAAATGTGTATCGCTCAGATAAGCAGTTGTGACATTACTGATGTCTTTGTTAGATAAGCATCTCTAATATCACAGGTGGGTTGTACTTAGTTAAGCAGCTGTGATATAACAAATATCTTTTTGTCAGGTAAGCTGCTGTGACATCACAAAGTGTTTTCATCATGTTAGCTGCTGTGACATCACACAGTGCTTCCATCATGTTAGCTGCTGTGACATCACTGATATCTTTCTTAGATGGGTCCGGGTTCACGTGTCAATTCTTTTCAGATGCATGGTAAACTACGAGCGTAAAATATGCAGCATGTAATTGATGGAGGGGTAGTGCAGAAGGAAGAGATGGAGTTGTGGGGAGTTAGTCAAGAAAGAATGATGGTGGTTAGTGTTGAGCGATTTTTATCGACAAAGTTGAAATCGGCAAGGTTTTTATGGTGATCGAAATTTCCAGATCATGCGATAATTAAGGTTAAAATCTGAGCATCATCTATTAAGATCGCGCCTTTTTCGGCGCTTCCTGTAATTTTGGCGGCCAGCAAATCAGATTACAGAATAGAGCAGGGTGAGATGTGTGTGCGACGTCATGACTGGGATGTGTATGGTTGCGATTGGCTGGAAAAAATCACATGACCTCGTTTTACATAGAACAGCGTTTCCTGTTTCAGCCTCAGTGTCTCTCAGCGTCTCATAGGGATAGGACCTGCGCTCTGCCTGTGGCCAAACAGCTCAGCGAAATTAGTCTATTTCTGCACAGAGAAACCTCTACTATTAGCTGTGACCCTTCCAATTTAGTTATATTAGAGATTTGAAGATTCTATGTAGTTAGGTAGTGAATTTTAAAGGCGCATCCACCGCTTTAAATTCACGGCGGGGGCCGCGGGGGGGGGGGCCGCGGGCGAACACAGACAAGCTCTATCTATAAAGAACACTGGATAAAGTTCACCAAGACTTAGTGTAGACATTGTAGTGGAATATCTTTATTATTAACAGTTTGCTATTGAAATATTTCCTGGATATTGGGCAGCCTGAACTTATATTGGATAACACTCATTTCTAGTAACTGCAGGTCTCTTTGTTAGGTGCAAAACTCCACTTTTATTATCAGTATACATTTCAGATATGTGTTCATTTTAATTTTACCCATAACACCTGTGACTGTTGATATATCCACCTTGCAGATAAATTACAATCCAGCAATCTTGTAGTCAGCACAGGTTGTTTGTTGCCAAAAATACTGTGTATCATACGAAAACATAACAGTTACGTGTTTTTTTACTTTTGCGCACCCAGCATTGTTCATTGACGCAGCATCCACGTAAATCATAAAACAGCAATTCTATATTCACCACAGGTAAATTGAAAGGTGCAAAAAATACCGTGTATCATACAAAAACATAACAGTTACGTGTTTTTTGACTTTTGCACACCCAGCATTGTTCATTGACGCAGCATCCACGTAAATCTTAAAACAGCATTCTATATTCACCACAGGTGAATTGAAAGGTGCAAAAAATACCGTTTATTATACCAACACATACGAGTTACGAGTTTTTTGACTATTGCACTGCACACCCAGCATTGTTCATTGACGCAGCATCCACGTAAAAAAAAAACAGCAATTCTATATTCACCACAGGTGAATTGAAAGGTGCAAAAAATACCGTTTACTATACCAAAACATAACAGATACGTGTTTTTTGGACTTTTGCCCAGTCCAGATTTGTTGATAGACACCTTGCAGTTAAATTTGAATCCAGCAATTTGGTTTTGATTAGAGGGATTTGAGAATAGCTGTGATTTACAGTCTTTTAATAAGAGACTTTCCAAAACTATTCCATACCTTCTCAAATTTTTATATTTCTGAACATGGAGCAAAATGCAGGTGGTAAGCGAGCAAAGAGGGGGTAGCACATGGAGGTAGAGGTACGAGAGAAGGTGCTCCTTCCAGTGCTGGCGACAACACGCATGCCAGCGGATCGTCAGTTGCAGGACCGTCAGGCCTGTCATGGCTGGGTCAGGGCCCTGTGAATCTAAGTAACGAACATCGTCGCCAATCTGTCCTTCAGTGGTTAATGCAACCTGCATCTAGCAGTCTTACCTCCTCGTCCTCGCAGTCACGGCCACAAATGTCGTCATCAGCATCATCAGCATCCGTCCAACATGAAGCAGCCCAAATGTCAACTCGTGTACCCACCACTGTGGATAATCCATTGTCTGCGGACCTCTTTGATGACAAAATGCGGTTGGGGTCAGAAGGCATGTTAAAAGATCAAGAGGATGATTTAGTCTGCTCTGATGCCCAGTTACTGATGCCATCAGAGGAGGTGAAGGAAGCCGGTCAATCGGCAAAAATCCCGGGCGGTTGGCAACGCCTTGCAGTGCCCCTTGCTTGTAGCCCGCAGCTTCTGGATGCAGAAAGTCAGGACGACCAAGTCACCTGTGTTGATGATGATGATGATGACGACATTGCGGATCCATCCTTGTCTTTTCCGCAGAATTTGCTTGCGAGCGCTTCATCAGTGGACGAGGAGGAAGACGATGGGGTGGTGTCAATAGGGTCCCGCCACAAACAGGGAGAGGGCGGTCGCAGAAGTCCGCTGATATGATTCCGCCAGCCACGGTCAGCGCAAACCCCGCTCCTCGCTTATCGCCGTCAAAAAGGTCCAGGACCTCTCAAGCCTGGGCCTTCTTTGAGCAAGCCTCTGATTCACCCAGCGATGTCATATGCCGCTTTTGCCGTAAACGCATAAGTAGAGGCAAGAACCTTAAGTGGTTAACCACCACCAACATGTCTAGTCACATGCAGCGAATGCATGAGTTGAAATGGAGGGAACACTTGCCCAAAAAAGGCCAGACCGACGCCGGGCCTCCAACCATTGTCACACCCTCTGTCTCCGCCTCCTCCTCCTCCGCCACCACCAAGCGTTCCTCAGCTGCCCATGTCTCTCAGAGTCATGATCAGGGATCAGCCTCCGCTTCAGCCTCCACCGTCTTTCCGAGTACCACCAGCACCACCAGAGACCCATCCTACCCCTTCTCCTTTCGCCAGTTTGACGACCTGCACGCCGTACAGCGACCAGTCTAGCAGCTAGCCTTCTGTCTTCCAGGTTTGGGAGCAGAAGAAACACTTTAACCCAAACCATCCCAAAGCCAAAAGCCTGAATGTCGGCACTGCCAGGCTTTTGGCCTTGGAAATGTTGCCTTTCCGTCTGGTGGACACAGATGGGTTCCGCCACGTCATGGCCCTCGCCTGCCCCCAATACCAGATGCCGAGCAGGCATTTCTTTGCCAGAAAGCCGTCCCTGCCCTGGCCATACAATTTTCATCTAAAATTTCAAGCGCGTTGTTGCATTCTGTGTCCGGAAAAGTCCATCTCCCCACCGACACATGGACTAGTAAGCACGGCCAAGGCCGCTATATCTCTGTGACAGCTCACTGGGTGAGCTGGGTGGATGTCTCTGGGGGTGACGGTGGCTCTCCGGCTCGGCGCACGCTCATCAAAACCGCAGGGATGGTGCAGGGCTCTTTGCCACAAGGTCCTCGGGTGGCATCACGTGCCCAGAGACACCAGGCCGTGTTGAAATTAATCTGCCTTGGAGACCGTCCACACACAGGTCAGGAGCTGTGGACGGCTCTAAGCAACGAGACCGAGCGCTGGCTGGGTGACAAGAACCTTGTCCCAGGCAAGGTGGTGTGCGATAACGGGCGAAATCTTCTGGCCGCCTTAAGATCGGTAGGCTGGAGCACATCCCTTGCCTGGCACATGTCATGAACCTTGTCGTCCGGAAATTTCTAAAGAGCTACCAGGGTCTGGACTGCCTGCTGAAGAAGGCTCGAGGTCTGAGTTCACACTTCGCCGTTCGCACCCTGCTTCGTCCCGCCTGGCTGCGTTGCAGCGTCAGCTCGGCCCCCGTCAACCGTCTCATTGTTTGACGTGGCAACACGCTGGAATTCCACCCCCCACATGCTCCAGCAATTGTGGCAGCAGCGCAATGCCATTACGCAGTACGAAGTGACACATGGCCTGACAAGCAGCGGTGCGGACCTCGGGGTGTTGAACCACCGAGAGTGGAGGCAGGTGAATGAGCTCTGCACCATCCTTGCCAGTTTTGAAGAAGCCACCAAAATGGTCAGTGCGGACAATGCCCTTGTCAGCATGAGCATTGTGGTAATCTTAGTTCTGGAACGATCGTTGGACACTCTGAAACAACAGGTCCCGCCAGCGACGGAGGAGGAGACGGACACAGATGCGGACACGGAGCCTTTCTCTCCGTCAAATCCACAAGGCCCGACAGTTTCACAATTTCATCGGTCTTCATTAGGCAGTGGTTCGGGGTCCAGAGCTAGTGCAAGGTGGCGCATCAGCTCTCAGGGTGCATCATCTCAGGCAAGTCAGGGCTGTGTTGAAGCTGTGCCGGAGGCAGCGGAGGAGGAGGAGGAGGAGGAGGAGGTATTCCTAGACACCGATGTTACCGATGTCCCTGCCTTGGAAAGAGGTTGGCGCGAATTTGAGGCGGAGGAGGAAGATGAGGAAGATCAGTTTGCTAGTGCCCCTCGACCCAGAGGCTTGGGAAATCAAGGCTCCATCTCTCACATGAGTGCTTGGATGCTCCATTTCCTCCAACATGATCCTCGCATGAAGGCCATCAAAATGAACAACAATTACTTGGTGGCCACCCTCCTGGATCCCCGGAACAATACAAAACTCAGCACTTTCCTTCCACCCACCCAAATAGAGAGTAAAATGCAGGAAATGGAGGACCTTGCTGATTGATCAACTGGAGACATCTGTTGCGTCTGCTTCACGTTCCCCAAAAAGTCACAGTGGAAAACATCAGCGACGTGACAGCAGTAGAGTGCCAAGTAGGCGTAGCGGCAGCAGCAGGCAAGGTGGCGGAAGCCTAATGGATGACCTCTGGCAATCTTTGTTTACCACCTCACCAACGCATGCAATACAGGGCACACACAGAGATCAGCTTAAGATCATGGTGCACGACTATCTGCGTCTCAACACCGATGTTTTTGCATGTGTTCCGGACCCAATAGACTTCTGGGTATCCAAAATGGACGAATGGCCCGAGCTGGCTCGTCAGCCATAGAGGTGTTGTCCTGCCCAGCAGCCAGCGTCATATCTGAGCGGACCTTCAGCACAGCTGGAGGTGTCATTACAGACAAACGCATCCGGCTTTCCACAGATAATGTGGATCGTTTGACTTTCATCAAGATGAATCAGGCATGGATCTCTGATGATGTTGTTGCCCCAATTGCCGAGGTCACCGATTTGTTGCCGGTATACTTCACATTCCTTTTCAAACAGAAATGGTCCTCTTGAAAACTTTTTTTTAAAATGATCATTTCTTACTGCAATTTTTATTCTCTTTTCCTCTTTTATTCTCTTTTGCTGTGAGGAGACTGTAAAAGACAGCAAGGTTTCATGACAACACCGTATTCCATTTACTCACTTTATCTTAAGAAGTTTTTGCATTGTCAATGGTTTTGAGGTCATGTTGCTGTGAGATACAGCTATAATTATGGTCCTTTGGAACAGAAATGTGGCTTCTAAGTGGCATTTCTCCCTCACAATTTTTAATAGTGGCTGAGAAGTCATATTTATAATTTTTTGGGGTCATGTAGCTGTGAGATACAGCAATAATCATGGTCCTTTGGAACAGAAATGTGGCTTCTAAGTGGCATTTCTCCCTCACAATTTTTAACAGTGGCTGAGAAGTCATTTTTATAATTTTTTTGGGTCATGCTGCTTTGAAATGCAGCAATACTACAGGTCCTATTATAAAAAAATGTTGTTTCTAACAGACATTTGTTCTTCAAAAATTGAACCCAAAGTGGCTCTAGGGTCATGCTTTGAATTTTTGGGGGCATTTTGCTTTGAATGCAGCAATATTACAGGTCCTATTCTAAAAAATGTTGTTTCTAATAGACATTTGTTCTTCACAATTGTCAAAAGTGGCTCATTGGTCATGTTTTGAATTTTTGGGGGCATTTTGCTGTGACATGCAGCTATACTACAGGTCCTATTCTAAAAAATGTTGTTTCTAACAGACATTTGTTCTTCACAATTGTCCAAAGTGGCTCAAGGGTCATGCTTTGAATTTTTGGGGGCATTTTGCTGTGACATGCAGCTATACTACAGGTCCTATTCTAAAAAAATGTTGTTTCTAACAGACATTTGTTCTTCACAATTGTCAAGAGTGGCTCAAGGGTGATGGTGCTGTCAGAAACAGGAATAGGTAGGACACTGTTAATGGAACATATTGCAAAATGACTTGTTTTTGCAAGATCTTTAACATAGCTATCAATCCCTGTATTGAGACAACCCATTTAATACAATGAAAAAAAGAGAAACAAAGACATGGTGGGATTTAAAAAATCATTTTAAAAATGTGTTTTCTAGAATTTAAACTACTAAAAAACTTGCATGTACAAAATAGCTGGTAAAAAAATTCCCCTGAATTGTACAAGGGAGGTACAGGAAAACTTGACCAGATGTAGGTTATTCAGAGGACATGGAGTATGGAGCACGGACAGAGAACAAAGTACAGAGACAATTTCCTCCAGCACGTTGAGTAAAATGAGAAAAAGAATTCAAGCAAAAGGGCACCTGGTGTAACAGGAGCGTTAACCACAGTATTTCCAAGTGAAGCTCAAATTTGGGACGCACTCATACGGAGGGGCAAGCGCTACCCAGGTCTTGACTGTGTACTGAGGAAAGCTGGAGTTCTCACACTTCCGCTTCCGCACTCTGCTTCAGCACGACAGTTTTTGTTGCTGCGTCATCAGGGCATTTTAACCTGCGTGTTAATAGATGACGGACGCCAGCCTGGGCTCTCACCGCACCCACTGTAACTCCGGCCCTGGGTCATGCTGTGGCACAGGACAGTTCTAGTCAATGTCAGTTCAACTAAAATGGTGGTTGAAAGACTCCTTTTTCCCGGGACTTGTAATCTGGGGGTCAGACAGGTTTAATGGTCATACTGTGGCCAGGACAGGGACAGTATATGTCCAGTTCAACTAAAATGGTGGTTGAAAGGGCTCCTTTTTCTGGCACTTTTTAATTCGGGGGTCATGCAGGTTTCGGGCTCATGCTGCGTTCCAGGACAGGGATATTCAATGTCCAGTTCAAGTAACATGATGGTTCAAATCATACTGCCTTCTGGCACTTTTTAATTTGTGGGTGATGCAGGTTTAAGGGTCATGCTGTGGTACAAGACAGGGATAGTGAATGGTCTGTGACTTTTTTTCTGTGACTTTTATAACCTAAGTGTGTTGCCTAAGATGTAGCACGTATCCATTTGACTGTTGTGGATGTTAATTTCAGCTTCTCCAGCCTTGTTTGGGTGTAATAATGAAGGTGTTGTTGCTTTCCCATAGACTTTAATGGTAATCGCTCATAATCGATGCTCACTATCGAAAAACCTTATCGATAGCGGCCGACTATCGACTATCGATCGATCTCGATAGCCAACGCAATCGCTCAACACTAATTGTGGGGGTTGTGCAGAAGGAAGAGATGGAGCTGTATGGAGGTAGTCCAAAAAGAATGGTGGTGGCGGTAGTGCAGAAGGAAGAGATGTAGCTGTGAGTGGAGGTAGTCCAGATATGGTGTCAAAAAGGGAACAGTGTGCTAAAACGGAGGGAGAAAAGTCTTGTTGGAGGAAACGAAAAGACATATGCATATGGTGCCATCTAGAATAACTCCTGCTCTAGGTCCGCACATGCTTTTCGGACTTCCCTTGAAAGTCTGGCCTGCTGGTCAGTAATATTACAGTGCAGTTGCTGATGAGTACTGACTTGCTGAGTGGCACCTGCATACAGGATAACCGTATACATATTCTACATAGCAGCACTCCCTCGGCTTAGCAACAATTAAGGTGGCATCTGCTATAAAAAATAAGATCTCAAGCTGTCAGACTATCGCAAAATACCCCTTCATCTGGTGCCTGTGACCCAGACTGCTTGTCATAGTAAAGGATAGAAGTAAAGACACATTGTGCCTGTATGACATTGTGTTCATGTGTCCACAAAATTCTGTAGATATATAGTTTAAACATGCTTGACTGTATGCAGTAAGTTTGTTTTAGGCTATTTTTCTTTATTGTAAAAGCCTGGAAAACTACAGGCGTATATAGTAAACATATCTATAGACATCCCAGAGGCCAAAAAAGTGTGCCTTTGCCCTGTGTCAGTTGATATTTGTTGGGTGTGCCTTTCTCTTTACTGTTTTGTGCCCCAAAAAATAATACACTTTGGGGCATAAGAACTAGCCTGCCTCTGGTGGGAAGGTGATGGATGTGACATTCCCCACTGTTCATGGACGCTAGATAAGCTGTCCAATGTACATGAAAGCTGGCTGACGCCACATCAACTGGCTTCCTTCCGGAGTCGGTAGACAGTGGCGAAAAGATGAGAGAGTGTTTTTTCATGAAAGAGTGGTGTGTCATGTAGAATTCTGGGCAAGGTTTGTGCAAATCCCTGGGGCTGGGCTCACAATGGGCTTCATATCGATATCTCCCTGACAGCCATTTTCAAACGTTGGCAAGTATGGGGTAAAATATGTGACATCTACTGAGATATCACAAGCTTGTTAAAGTAAGATAAACTGCTGTGACATAATGAGACAGGTAACATACTGTAAGAGGTAAGCAGTTGTGACATCACAATTGTATTTACATCAGGTAATCTTCTGTGACACCACAATTGTGCTACAATCAGGCAAACTCAGGGGTGACACATCACATGTACCATAAAAATAGCAGCTGGAAATCTAAGGGGGACATGTATGAAAACTGTCTAGGTGTAAGATGTTCTTTGTTGCCCATAGCAACCAATCACAGCTCCCATTTCATGATTCCATAGCACTATATGAAATAAAAGTGGAGCTCAAATTGGCTGCTATGGGCAACGAAGAACATCTTACACCTAGACAGTTTTCATACTTGTGGCCCTACTCTTCTTGAACAGGGGCCACCCCACTGGCTGTGCTGTAATAGCAGACAAAGTCCATTGCCTGTGGTACTTTTTCTGGATAGCAGCCATGTTTATCTAATCTCACCTAACTCTTTTATTATTGTTGCTGATTATTGTAAACCTGATAGGAGGAATTTGCCAAAACTGGAATTTCATATGCTGGTCTGCTGGAATGTGTATCCTTTGCTTGTCTATGATTTTCACCATAATTTACACCAATTTCTGCTGTAAATCTTTTGAGATGTGGGAACACCCCCCCTTTCCTGCTTAGTTCCACCCACTATTTTCATTACTTTCTTAAAATGACAAGATATGCTCAGTATATGGCAAAGAAATGCACAAAAAAATGTAACTTTTATATACCAGAAAACCAGAGAGAATTTTCCCATTAAAATTAATGGCAAAAACGAACATGGATCCCCCTTTACAATGTTAGGTTTTGCCATCTAGATTGTAGGGAGCCCCACTGCTCTTACCATTTTTAATATAAGTTCCCACAGGGTGCTTGAATCGGTTGTCCCACTTCAGACATTGATGACATATCACTAGAATATGCAATCAATGTCAGACAGAGGTGGAACCTGCACCTGTCTCTAGAATGAGCCCCAAATCCTCTTCGTTGAATGAATATATTGGTGGTCGGGATCTCTCTTAGAAATGAATGGGAGTTCTGAGTATAGCCAAGCGATGCCCGTAGAACAGAATCTTGCAGAGGTTTCTGCCATCCATTGTTAAGGGGATGGAGATAGAACCAATGAGGGCTGGCTACCCTCTTCCCAAAGGACTCTTGATGATCACTTTGGCTACCTTTATTTATATATATGCTTGACTTGGAGCCTATAAACAGAATCTATCAGTAATGTAATATTTTACATTATTTCAAGATACGCACATATTCCTTCTATTGGAGGCTACAGAGCAGAGCTGTTATGGATTCTCTGTGTCCTCTCATATCATCTATAGTGAGCTGTCTAGCTTGTAAATTTCGAGGGCCAGAACAGAAAGCATTAGTTCTTCCTTCTTTTATTATAGGATGAAATTGTCCAGCAGTTTCTTAAGAAACTTCTCATGGGACACATATTTCCTATTTCCATAGTATGGGAGATACATGGGAGTGTGGGAGAAATCTTGGAGATGGTTGTGTGAGGAGCTAACAAGAGGAGAGCAGAGAAGAAGGTCCTTTAAAGATTGGAGGTTGCATGAAGGGAGATATCTAGAGGTTAAGGCAGAGATGTATGTCATGGTTAATGGAATGAATTCAATTCACTGGACAATTGTTAGCCAGTGAAAAATTTGGTGGAGGGGAGAGGCAGTACCAAAAAAAGAGGTGGAGAGAGAGTTAAAGATGGATTAAATGGGAGCAATAATGTTAGATGGGAGAAGGATGCTACAGTAATCTAGGCAGGAGATGATGAGGGCATGAACAAGCTTTTTTTTAGAGACAAAGCTGAGATAAGAACAAATGTTGGCACATGTTTCTGAGATGATGGCGGCTGCAGGTGCTACGGGCTTGGATGTGCAGTTTGAAGGACAGGGCAGAGTTAAAGGTTTTTCCAAGGCAGCAGATTTTGGGACTGAGAAAAGCATGGAGCCAATGATCGTGATAGATCTGGTAATGAGATTGACTGTGACAAGGAAAAGATGATGAGCCCAGTTTTCTTTATGTTGGGTTGTAGAAAATGGAAAGAGAAGAAGGAGGATATGGATGACAGACATTTTAGAATCCTGGAAAGCAGAAAGTCATGCAGAATATGCAATTTCTCATTTCAATTCCTTAATATTGTGTGTGAGTTCACACCAGTGACAATAATAGGGAAACCAGATGTGTTACAATACCACTGGTGATTAAGTTACTGTGGTATCCACATGATGAAGAGAGTGCGGAGCTCTTACAAACTACCTATGGCTTAATCAATAGCAACCAAATTGAATAAACACTCTCCGTATATGTTACCTGGAGGGACCACAAATTGCTGGATTACTATGATTTATATTATCTTATATTCTTGTTGCAAAAAACAAGCAGCGTCTCGATATTTCCAGGTGGAGGTTGTGTAACTAGTAAGATTATTTAGCTGCAGGAATAGCAGGTTACGGAAGCTGTAGTACTTGTTGATCTTAGCTTTCTGTTTAATGGATCTATGCCATTTTGTTACAACTTTCTTATTGATTTGCTTGGTCATAGCTCTGCATCTTCAGAAATCAAATGGTGTCTATTCTCTGAGCTGAGTGACATTGAAACTAGCGAATATTATGTGTGAGCAGCTTTCAATACAGTCTAAGGAAGGTGACAACCAATTATGGTTTTATGTTCTTCTCGCAGAATGACATCACGTCGTGTCATGCTTATTTAGCTAAAATATGTGCTGCAACACTACTGCCAATTAGGTCACTGCAGTACTCAGGATACATTGCTTTTTTGACCAAGCCTTGGGCTGCTGATACACATCACTGTATTTTATAGCTACAAATACAGTGGTTGTCCAGGATTAGATAACAGGGCTACTTCCTTCTGGATATGTAGCCTTACCTGGCTTTGGATTACAACTGGTATTGCAGTTCAACTCCATTGAATGAAGTTGAGATGTAATACCACATCCAGCTAGAAAAAAACAACTATGTTTTCTAATCCGGAAAAAACCCTTGGAAGATCCACACTCTGGCTTGGACATTAGTTCACTTTAAAACTTAGGCTATGTCCACACTGCATAAGAAAACGATCGTATCTCCGGCGCTTTTCGTTTTTTAAAAGCGCCGCAGATACGATCGTTAGTGCGGCCCCATAGCCGGCAATAGAAAAGACGAGCTGCTGTCTACACAGCTCGTCTTTTCTCTGCCCGTCTTTCGGCAGCGGCGTATAATACAACATGTGGTATAATACGCCGCCGCTTCTCGTTTTCTTGCCGTCTTCCCATACAATACAATTATATGGGGGACGTCAGGAAAACGAGAAGCGACCGCGGCGTTTGTGACAAAAAACGCGGTCCTGCATCAGAGAAAAAATGGCCGCTTTTGGGCCGTTTTTTGTCTAATGCAGTGTAGACATAGCCTTAATGAGGTGGATATTAGGCTGAGCTGCTGCTTGAAACATCTTGTACATTTTATCTGGGATTGGAAAGTAAAGAACCAAATGCTTAGTTTCATAGTGGATTGATTTTCTAGCCAAATGGAGATAGTCATAGTTACTGTACATAGTTTGTAAAGCTGAAAAAAAGTAAGACGTCCATCCAGTTCAGCCTATTGTCCTACAGTGTTGATCCAGAGGAAGGTAAAAACCCCCATGAGGTAGAAGCCAATTGTCCTAATTTTAGGGAAAAAAATCCTTCCTGACTCAAATCAGAATAAATCCCTGGATCAGCGACCCTTCTCCAGAATCTTGGTCACTGTAAATGTATCCAGGCCCTTTTTTAACTCATTTAGTGAATTGTCTATGATAACTTTGTCTGGCAGAGTTTCACAGTCTCATTGCTCTTACAGTAAAGAATCCCCTGCTAAGTTTATGTAGAAATGTTTTTGTTATGGATACAGTCTTTGGAATAAATAGATCAAGGGAAAAATCTCTATACATTGGTCCCTCGTGATACAATAGCCTCAGGATTTTCAACATACAATGGTCTTTCCTGGGACATTGTTTGTTGAGTAGAATTTCAAGATACAATATCCCAGATTGATCCAACCAATTATCATAAACATTTTACTTGTAAAACCTTAGTTAAGTGTGTGCAGTGATTGATGGTCTAGTAGCCCCTCTCTATAGTATAGTGCAGTACTCAGGGGTGCAAATAGAATTCATAGGGCTTCGTAGCAAAATGAGATAGAGCCCCACCACCTAATGAAAATAAACTAAAAACAGCAGCAAGTAGCAATAATTACCAACCACCAACTACTTGTTCCCTACAAGAAGGAACAATATTCTTGTACCAGAGTGAGGCCCCCTCAACCTCCGGGTTTCATAACAGTCGCTTTGGCTGCTATGGCTAAGGGCCATTAAGCAGCTCGGCCTGAAACGCGTAAGATGTTTGTAACCTATGGATGTATCTTTTAAACCTCTCCGAATAAAGTGGTTTTTATTGACGTTCCATCCAAGCTGGACATTCTTCTTTTCTTATACTTTGGCTATAGTTAAGCCCATGGCGATACTACCTATACTATTCCTTACCTGTGCTAGAATGAGAGACTCCTTTGGGCACCAGGTGACGACCCCATTTTCTATTTTCTGGTACTTTGTGTGTGAAGTTCATGACCCAAAGAAGCTCTTGTCTTCATCATAGAAAGTGATTTAGAGTTTCCAGCAGCTCCTTCTGATATTATTTGTAAGGACGCGCTTTACTTGTATTAAATCTGTGTAACTTTCTTTAATCTTCACTTTGCATTATGTTGGTGACATTTTGGGGCCTCAATTACCAGTTTTTCATAGATTTATGGTTTCAATGTACAATGTATGTTCCAGAACTAATAAAAATTGTATGATGAGTAATCACTGTTTTGACCCCTGATGCTTTTATACATATTTATTAGGTCACCTTGAATCCGTCTTTTCTCTAAACTAAATAACTCCAACGTTGCTGATATTTCTGGGTATAGTCTTACACTTTTGTTATTTTTGTCAAGAGTTTATAGCAGTCCACCATAGAAATGTATATTTTCTGCAGAGCTTGTCATCAATAGCCTGCGCCTCTTTTTTTATCGTCCATAGTCACAAAATTTAGAAGTTGATATTTGGACGAAATGCATCATAAGAGAAGTCCTAGACGTTACTGATGGTAGTATGAAGAGGCTTAAATAGCTCGTTACACTACATTTTTAGTAGACAAACATGCTATTCCCATGACATTCTCTTACATTTATGAAAGATAGACGTCCTGTAAATGTTTTTCAATATTCTTCCTTTCATATCCCACTCATTACAAAGAAGGCTGACGTTCAGTATTTACTCTGCATTGCATTAGTGCTTTGTTTTCATGAGTCACTTGAGGGTTTTTGATGCTTTATGAATTATACATTGTCAAAGAATTTTAACCCTATTTGAATGGGATAGTTTCTCTTATGTCGGTCACCAGCTACTACCACTATATTACTAGCTGTTGATGGCGATGTATGGAGATGATAGTAATTGTGCAAGGATTGCAACCCAAAACTCTTGTTTGTGTGCTTTGTACTCTAAGGGCCATATGTTTGAACCAGTTTTGGTCTAAAAGTCACTTTTTTGCTCATAGGTTACTATGGGCAAAAGAGTAAGTTTAAGACCTAAACAGTTTCATACATTTTGCCCTAAATGCCCCCTACAGTGTGTTAAAAAAAAGACCCGTCACATGCCTGACCTCTGTTTCCCTTTTTTTTTCATTAAAGTGCCCAGTTCCTCTTCTATTAATCGTGTTTGTTTTAGTACCCAGTATTTTCATTATTTTATGAATTTAAATAGCACTGTTATATTCTGTAGCGTCATACAGAGATGATCACAATCTCCATGGCCCTGTCTCTATTGGTGCTCTCATTCTAAACTCCGTATTAACCATATCTGTATACTTTTGGAGTGTGAGAGGAAACTAGAGTACCTAAAGGAAACCCATACTAACACAAGGAGAACACACAAACTCCATGCAGATGTTGCCTTTGGTCCGATTCACATCCAGGACCCCAGCACTGCAAAGTGAGCTGAAACACAGAGCTAAAGAGCTGCCCGTTGTGTATGTAAATTAATAAATTGACAAGTGGGTGGTCTCCATAGCATAGTGTTAAAGGTATGTGAACCTGAGCAGCTCTGTCATTGTCAGTGCAGACTCGGACCAACTACCTTTGTGCCACATATCTTCTACTGGATCAGGAAGCCAGGATGCCTCTGCTCTTGGCATATGTGCTCTGCACTCCTATCGGAAGATGCCATTGCCACTTATCTCCACTAATAACAGCAGGGACATCAGTCTCACATACCATTTGTGTGGTTGGCAACCACCCGCTGTGCTGTCCTTGGCCTGCCTTGTCTTTGCCAAGCCCCAGCACTGTACAGTGATAGCATTTAATTTGCTGGGGTCATGTCACTGAGTGTAGGCATTGGAAAGGGGGCAGCACAGAAGTGATGAAGGATAGAGGCTTCAGCAGAGGGAATATAGGAGCCAGGAGGCTTTGCAGTGGCTTATATCCAATCTCCTGTATACCCTCTGTGCTTCCTTGTCATAGCAGCACTAGAGTGTCTCAGCTCCCAGATCATTTCTGTGCTGCTTCAGTAGGGAGCCAAAAAAGAGGGAGCAAAAAAAGAGAGCAGATACCACAAATGAAGGAGGGAGTATAGGAGATAGCAGCTTATGCCCTGGCTCCTCTATCAGAGAGCTGTGATGTATGGACTAGGCTGTACTGGCTGCCAAGTTGTCAATTTATCCATTCATTTACATATCAGATGCCAAAACTAATGAGGATAATAGTGAAGGAACTGGGACACTTTTAGAAATAAATGATCTGGAGTTGGAATCCTTCCTAGTAAGGTATGCAGGCAGTCTTATATCTCTGAAGATGTGACTGGTCTCTTTATGGCATGGGCTAAAACATGAACTCTTATGTGTCTTAGTATGAGAGGAGGTCATCAAATCTCATAGACCTATTGTGCCCAGCTCAATTAGACTACACTGGGATTCAGTGCGGCTTCACCATAATATTGCAATCAGAATAACCCAAAGTAATTAGTGGGCTACTGAAATTTACAGTTAGGGGTTGTACACACAGCAGTTTTGGATCCGATTTTGGATCCGTTTTGGATCTGAAAATTGCATCCAAAAACATAGCGGCGATTGGATACTAAATGGATCCAACTCGTATCCAACACGCAGCTGCTTGTTTGGATGCAGCAGGATCGCACCCTAAAGATTTAAGTAGGGCTCCTGCTGCGTCTTTTGGACCAAGAATTTACATGTCAATTCTTGGAACGGATCCGAAAGACGGATCCGAAAGATGCAATGAGATACGCATCGGTGATCACTCGTCTGAACGCTGACGCGTGTTTCACATTAAAAGCAATGTTAATCACATTGCACATTATTAGATGCGTGTTTGGGTCTGTTTAGGGTCCAACAGACGGATCCAAACACGCATCTAATAATGTATGTTCACATGGACTCAACACGCCGTGTGAACATACCCTAAAGATGGATTCAGATGAAGCATTCATGTGCATTTTAACAACTTTTTTCAAAACTTTTTTTTGGGAGTGAGGCGTGTGTTTTTTTTTAAAGCCCAAAATTCTGTGACCAGATTTTAGCTGTGTAAGGAATATTATGTCTTTGTAGACAGAGAGAGATTAACCAATACTTGAGCAGTGTAAGAACTCTTGGTCTCTCCTTCAGAACAGCAATGTACTCCCTGTTGTTGAATCTGGAATTGTTCCTATAAACAGCTAGTAGTATAATGTTGTACCGTGTTAGCCATAGAAAGTAGTAGAAGAGTGAAGAAATCAGGCGATACCTTTTAGAGGCTAACTGAGTATATTTGATGGTAAGCTTTTGAGAGAACTAGCTCCCTTCGTAAGACATGATGATATACAAGAAATTGAAAATTTCCTATAAACAGCGTCAGGTTGGACCTGGCTTTGCTTTCTGGCACTTTCATGGTTCTAAAAGTGTCCAGAATCTCTGGTACATGTTCAGTGCTCACATAGATTTTAATGTGGTTACTCAAAAAAACTAGAGGAATTAAAGGGGTTGTCTCACTACATTGATTCATCTCACCTCAGTCCTGTTCTCTTGTTTTCACTTTGAATTCAGGGGCGTGTTTACTGGCTTCCATTAGGCTGCAGTAGAAGCCAGGTCTGAAGCTATAGCAACCTGAGGAGCTGATGCAGACCTTACAAAAGGGGATATCTAGGAACAGGTAGGACACTGTTAATGGACATATATTGCAAAGTGACATGTTTTTGCAAGATCTTTAACATAAAAAGCAATCCCTGTAGTGAGACCAAATGTGTTTTGAGTTGTTGCATTTTTTGTATTCAGCATTGTCCTTTTCAAAAGGCATGGTATTTTTCATGTCCTTTTTCATAACTACGGAACATAACTAAAGGGACTGCAGTAGGTTACATAGGTTGCTCTTAGGCCCAGATCTCTGTGGGAATCAGCCAGCATCATCTCAGCTTGAGGTCATAAGCTGCTGCCTTTACATTCTTGTGTAAAATGTTTAGATTCATCTGTCAATTCATTGTTCTTTTGTGATCTCAAGGTGTTCAGGCCCTAAGGCAACAAAGCAGCCTCAAACCATGATACTCCATGTGGAACATCAAGGTGGTCTTGAGAAAACTTCAGATGAGCCACAGTTTTTGTGGCAAACAGTGGCTTCCTTTGTGGTGTGCTTCCATGGAAATAATTCATGATTAGTGTAGGTCTTTTCTTGCGACCTCTTTCAGGGATGCTTTTGGAGGTATCTGATCAGAACACCTACACTTAGGCAGTGGCAACAGTCCTACATTTTCTTCATATAACTATTTGTCTAACTAGAGAAGAAAAAAACGACCTGGCGCTCATGGCAGCAGAAGATCCAGCAGGAATGCGAATATATGGAGTATAGTAAAAGTGTCTTTATTTTTAAAAATGTAAAGGAGTGTGGACCTTCACAAGATTAAAAACACATTAAAACACACTGTTAAGACTTTACGCGTTATACCGCCGCATCCTCAGAAGTTGTGATGAGGGAAGCGCCGGTATACGACGTGAAACGCGTAAAGTCTTACTAGTGTGTTTTAATGTGTTTTTAATCTTGTGAAGGTCCACACTCCTTTACATTTTTAAAAATAAAGACACTTTTATTATATTCCATAGCCTCGCATTCCTGCTGGATTTCTGCTACCACGAGCGCTGGGTCGTTTTTTTTCTTCTTTGCCTCTTCGATTCTCATCCACCGCTGCCGGTGCGGTGTCTTGGATTCGGAGACCTGCGGCTGCCGTGTAACAGGCTCAGACGGAGAGCCCTGAAAGTGACTACGAAAGTTGTGCCTCTACATTACATTACTAGCACAACTCTATAAGGTGAGCAAACCTGTGACTCTGTAAATACTTTTTCCATTGCTGTTACATACTTCACTATTGTGCACTCCCTCTATTTTTTTCTTTTGCAATTTGTCTAACTATGGATTGATGAACATTTAAGTCTCGAGGAATGTTTTTGTAGTTCTGTGCAACTTTTTTCAGTTTCTCAAGGTCATCTGAAAGTTGTTTGCGTCTAAGTATAGTTCACACTAACCAGTATTTCTTAAGAAGAACAGATTAGTCCGTAACCAGTTTTTCTGTGCCTTTATTTTATGGGCAAAGTGCCTGAACAATCCACATTTCCTGTCTCATCTCCTTAATTGAAACATTTGATGCCAATAAGTTGTTGGGTAAATTATTAGGATTTGCTTCCTTTTTCTCTGTGCACTGTTGATTTTTACTAATTGTGCTCAGAAGAAGACATGAACAATGCAACTAGTTAGATTTTCTTTGTTTATAAATATGACTTAGATCATTAACACGCCTCAACATATCGGTAATCAATGCAGAAATCCAGGTAAATCCAAATAGTTTATTTAAAGTGAACCTGTCACATAGATTGTGCCCCCTTGCTGAGGAAAGCACAAGTTAATGTCAGACATGCTGTTTCCAGCGCTATGTCCCTTATTTTGTAATATGCTGCAGTTTTAGAGCATTTACCCCTCAAATCTTATTCATGAGCAGGTGTTAGCCCTGCCCACCAAAGGCTAGCCCCGCCCACCTAGCAGTTATTCACATGTTTCTACCTATTCAAAGTCATAGGTTAATCAGATGAGTTAGGCGGGGCTAGCCTCAGGTGGGCGGGGTTTGAAAGAAACTGACTCTTTTCATGACTCTTTTCTGGCAGAAAACTGCAGATTTGAGCATTAAATACTCTAAAACTATAGCATCTTACAGAATAAGGGACACAGCGCTGGGAACAGCAGGTCTGTCACTAGCTTGTTCTGTCCTCAGCAAGAGGGGCATAGCCTACGTGACAGGTTCTCTATAATAGTCTTGTATCTGTACAGTCAGTCACATTGAAACACCCGTTACTTGTTACTTGAAACTATTAATTCCAGCAGTATTCTCTAACCTGCTGTGAAACTACAACTCGTAGCGTGTTGGGAGTTGTAGTATAGTAACAACCAGGCAGACCCAGGTTGGGGATCACTTTATTAAGGTGTTTAGTGGAAGATATTTAAAAACTGTAAGAAAACTGAAAATTACTACCACTCTCAGTTTTGGATTTTTTTTGGATTTTCTTGTTCTAGGAATATGCTTCATGTTCACATCCTGTTCAAATGCTGGTGACGTTTTGTCAGCTTCAGTCAAGCTTTGCATCGAAGGAGAAGGCTTGCAGAGACGCATCAGGACTTCTTTGTAGACATCAATAGAGTGTAGTGCTATTTAACTTAAATAGAACGGCAGGGATACCTCACTAACCTACCATTTCACAGGCTTCCTCAAAACAACAAATCCTTGGATAGAAATGCTCCGCTGGCTGGTCTTTGTTAAACAATAAATCACTGAAAAAAATTCATTTTCAATTAGTTAAAGAAAAGTAAGTACAGAGCCGATTGTTACCCACTAGTGTCTGGTGGTTCTTTGTAAATTCTTGGAAAATGTATTTAAGGTCTAAGTTATATTTATTTATGATATGTATTTACTGTTGTGTTTCAATGTAACATTTCAAAAATACTGTAACTTTTTGAATTGTTAAAAATGTTATTGGGGGACAAGGGGTAAGTGAGTTAGAACCCCTACCCAGAGCCAAGATTGGAGATAAGTAGAGTAGATGGTAGGGTTGGGGGTTGTGTATTTTAAAAAAACAACAATACATGAAGAATTATCTGCCTTAAAATTTTTGTGTACGGTCATTTGAGCTGCTGATAATGCTCAGTGACATTAAAATGAGCATTTACCTTTATTTGATTGCTAAGGAAGCAGTGCTGGCTACAGGAACTAATGCTAGACTATATTAAAACCAATTGGTACTTTTCTATAGAGAGTTGAAATTAAGCAGCACTGTCTAGAAAGTTTAAGGGTGAAGAGAAATGTGTATTGTATATAATAGATAAGAACACTAATGATTGATGTGAAACGGTGGATGATGGGGCAATCAAATGAATCATTGTTCATCTAACAGATATAAGGGTGAACATCAAGGACCTAGGGTGGTACATGTGGAGCCTGTTCGACCCCCACCCCCTACTAATCAGTAGAATGAAGAAGTTGTAGCTCCACTTTGCCTCTTCAGTGTCCTTTGGCTTCATTATAAGACTATGATGAAGCTGATTGAGTGTTACAGTCCTAGGTCCCCAGCATCATTCATTTTTGTGACTGGTCTTGGGTCAGAGATATGTAAAGGTGAACGTTTATATTAATTGTATAACACAGTATCTGTACATGTATCTGTATCTTTGTTTCCCAGAATACTCTATTTTCCTTAACTGTTATTTTACTCCTTTTGAATACATGATTCTTGCCACAATCATCGCAAACTGTATTGTTCTTGCACTGGAGCAGCATCTTCCTGGAGATGACAAGACGCCTATGTCTCGAAGATTGGTAAGTCAATTATATCAGTCATTAACCCTGTATGTCCATGGTTTGCTGCTTGATCGGTAAAATGCTATTTGCAAAAATAATGTAATAATATTGCTTAACATCTCACAACTCCAAAAGGTAGGACAATGGTATACTGTATATACATGTATATTGTAAATGTATAGTTTTAGTTATATCATGTAGTGTTGCATTTTGGATCCAGGTTGATGTCAAATTCAACCCAAATCTAAGCAGGTTGATTCAGATTGATTTAAACTCTATTTTGTCGACAAGATCAATCCTATTGTTTTGTGGTGCCTCGTAGCCAGTGGTACTTCTGGGGCAGTGTAACTTCAGGTATGATATCAGAAGCTCCGTCTGGTGTCACTTCCAGTTACTATAATGTAGCACCTATGTTATGGTAACTGAAAGTGACAATGGACGATACTTCTAATGTCACACTGAAAGTGTCATCGGGATTGGCGAAAGACCAGGAATGTTCACAAAATGGTAAATTCACCCCTTAAAACCTTCAGAAAACTGTAACCTACCCCAGCTTAGGGTTTGGGTTATTGTTAGGAATAATGATAGTGTTAAGGATAGTTAGAGAAAAAAACTGTTCACGAGTTCTGTTGAACCAGTGTCGGACAGAGCAGGAACCTATTCAAACAACCCTAATAACAGGACATTTTGTAAGTTATCCTTCTTTCCATCATTTTTTCGTAAAAGAAAATTCCACATCTGGACATTTAATACTTGTTTCCACCAAGTTTGCCATAAATGTCGGATACCCTGCTCTTCTCCACCAGGTGAGGTGGGGTCATACAACTTCAGAGTGAATATAGAGGTGATGTGTATGTGCCTTTCTTCACTCACATTTGTGGATGTTATGGAAGAAGTCAAATAAAATTGGCTTTGAATATCTTTTCTTGCAGTCAGTCAGTGGAAACCTTCATTGTTGAATTCCATAGGAAACAAATTTTTCCTGGTCGTTTAATGATTGCACAAGTGCAGGGGACATTACAAGAGAGATCATTGGTAGCTTTACTGTGAATGTAACAAATGCATTTGATTATCACATGACCAGGACAGATTTTCATCCCGTGGAAGTAAATAGTTATGGTTCATAAACAACAACTGCAAGCAGAGCGGTTAAAAAGCTATAAAGAATTGATAGACAAACATATTAAAAATGTCAATAATTTTTCGTTTAGTCCTTAAGGGCATGTTCACATGACATAATTTTGAATTGTAAATTTACGCTATAAAATGATCTTCAAAATATGCCTGAACATAAACAAATTATACATAGGAAAATAATTTGTAATGCTGAAAAAATACACACATCCATCCACTTCATCCTATTTTGCTAAATTATTGATCCATATGAAGTCAAAACCCTCAAGAGAAAAGTAGAAGTCAATTGTCCTCATTTTAGGGAAAAAATTCTTTCCCCGACTCCAAGCTGGCAATCAGAATAAATCCCTGGATCAGCGACCCTTTTCCAGAATCCTAGTCACTATAAATTGTTATAATATTACGCTCTAGAAATGCATCCAGACCATTTTTGAACTCCTTTACTAAACTCACCATGACAAGTTCCTCAGTCTCAATGCTCTTACAGTAAAGAATCACTTTCTATGTTTATGTAGAAACCTTCTTTCCTCTTGGCGTAGAGGACGCCCCCTTGTTCTAGATACAATCTGGGTATAAAAAGATCTTGGGAGAGATCTCTATATTGATTTCTGATATATTTATACATATTTATTATATCCCCCCAAAGCCATCTTTTCGCTAAACTAAATAACCCTAATCTTGCAGAATTTTGTTGCCCGCCTTCAATGTATATTTTTTGCAAAGGGTGGAGCGTATTGTGCAGCATTTATGCAATGAAAATGTGCTCCACCATTATTTCTATTTGGATTTCACTCGAGTAAATGTGTCAAGAATTAACAAAACACTTAAAGGGAACGTCTCACAAAGTTTATGCCACCCTTGCTGAGAACAGCAAAAGCTAGTGTCAGACCTGCAGTTTCCAGCCCAGAAAAGAGTCCAGCTTTTCATGAGCAGGTGTCAGCCCCGCTCACTCAAGACTAGCCCTGCCTACCTCACAGTTATTCACATATTTCTACCTCTTCAAAGTAATAGGTTAATCACTTGGGAGGTAGGCGGGGCTAGCCTCAGATAGGCGGGTCATGAATTAAACAGACTCTTTTCGTGAAAAGCTGGACTCTTCTCTGGCTGAAAACTGCAGATTTTAGCATTAAATACTCTAAAACTACAGCACCTTACAAAATAAGAGACACAGCGTTGGAAACAGCAGGTCTGACACTACCTTGGGCTGTCCTCAGCAAGGAGGGCATAACCCATGTGACAGGTTCTCTTTAAATTTACGCAAGTGAAATTGCTACTAAATATGCCTTGCAAATATACTTGTAAAATATGCATCATGTGAATGAATGCGCGTACTTAACTTTAGAATCAATGAGAGATGCATAGAACATTGTTTGAGGCTCATTTTGGGGTATATTGCCACGCAATATATTCGTCATGAGTGGGGGTTAAATTCCTTAACACAATGGTTATATAGTTCAAATGATCAGTGATAAGAGCAAAGCTAATACTATGGCGACTGCTTGGATCAGAAACAACTCCTGGAATCCTGGAAGTTTAACCTCTAAAGTGCCACAATCAATAGCAACTGCAACAGTTAGACAAAGGGAAGAGGATCCCTCTGTCAGCCCACTGCCCCCGTGCCCCCGTGGGTCTGCCATTTTAGCACACTTAATATGACCTGCTGGAGGCCAGACCTAATAGGATGCATAATAAGGCTAAGCCGACAGATAAAACACACTGCAATACACTACTGTGATAGTAGAGTATACTAGCAATATCATATGGTCAAGTCCTCCAGTGAGACTAAAAAAAGAGTTTAAAAATGTTAAAAAATATATATAAAATTATACAAAAACAAAATCCCATAAATTAAATTATTCAGTTTTTCTTCGCTTTATTATAAAAATATAAAAACATACACATAATTATCACTGTATCTGTAACTACCAGAGCTATTAAATTATCACATTATTTAATCAGTACACCAAACACCATAATTAAAAAAAGAACAAATGGAGTATTGATGTTTTTCTTTGTTTATCATGCCTCCGAAAAGAAAAACAGTATGAAAAGTGAACAAAAATCATATGTACTCCAAAATGAGACCCATGAAAATAAGTCCTCATATAGCTCCATCAATTAGAAAATAAATTATGTTTTGTAAAAAATTGTTTTGTTTGTATAGTGCAAAATTAGTAGAATATTTTAAAAAAACATATAAATATGTTATCTTTGTAATTGTAATGACCAGTAGAATAAAGTTAACATGTCATTTACATGGCACACTAAACAACATAAAAACTAAACCCCAAAAACAACAAAACAGAAGAAATTATAAAGTTCCTGTTTTTTGCCGTCCTTCCTAAAAATTATGAGTTTTTAAATACAATATGCGTAACTCAAAAGTACTGTAGAACTTGTTCTACAAAAACAGGCCCTTATATGGTAAGGTTGATGAACAATTGAAAAAATTATAGCTTTATAGCTCATGGAACACAGTAATAATGGAAAAATAGATTAAAAAAAAGTCCTGAAAAGGTTTTTTTTCATCTCTCACTTTAATGGCGTATCCTGTCGATAGGCCATCAAAGTGTGTCAGGTGCATTCCCACTTCAGGCCTGCAAAAGTTTGTTCAGAACAGAGAGTTGGTTGCACTTGTGCACAACTCTCCATTCTGTTCTATGGCAGTTCCAAGTACAGTCGAGTGGTGTGTATGGCTTCACTCAGAGCTCCCATGGAATAGAATGAAGAGCAGTGCTCAAGCATAACCTACTCTCTGATTTGAATGCAGACTTTCAGAGTCCATTTCCATTATAGTTGTGGCTCCCAAAGGTTGGACTGACACCTATCACACTTTGATATCCAATCGATATGCCATCTAAGTGTGAGATGGGAACACCCCTTTAGGGTCTACAACAGCTGTGTCCTTACAGAGTTAAACAATAGATTAGCTTGAATTGTTGAAAATGGAATGCCCCTTTAAGTGTCATGTTAGATGCCATTCTTTCTTAAAGCACAAAAATTAACAACTGTATAAGCAATAGTGCTTACATCACAATATTTGCTTAAGGCTTTTACAAGCAGAGCTGAAACAACTTTTAAAGGGCACAAACAAGGACAGACTGCACAGCAAATCAATATGTACAAGCGTTTGTGTCTTATTGAAAGTGAATCATTGACTATGAAACATTTGGCCTAGGCCACATGCATTATAATGAAGTTTTCATACAAAAAGTAATTGATTGCCTGTCTCCCATTCAATCATATTTCATCGTGGTCATCTATATAATTGGCTGATGAAGCCTCCATAAATTTCCACATCTCATGATATCTACCTTGTCAGTTCCATAGCCTCTCTCTTTTATTTTTTTCTTGTTTGGCTTCATACTCTAATTCCAGAGAATGACTATGAGAATGACAATGGTGGATCGTGTATATATATACAGTAACTGACAAGAGTCAGTACACCCCTCACAATTTTGAAAATATTGTATCAGATCTCTTCATTAGACAATATTGAATATATGACACTTTGATACAATGTAAAGTAGTCAATGTGCAGCTTGTACAACAGTGTAAATTTTATGTACCCCGTAAAGAACTCAACACACAGCTATCAATGTCTAAACCAATGGCAACAAAGTACACCACTAAGTGAAAATTGATAATATGTGTCCGATTTGACAATATTCCATCCACGGTATCATGTGACTTGTTAGTTTTGGTCTCAGGTAAAAGGGGAGAAGATGTGTTAAATTTGGTGTTGTTGCTCTCACTCTGGTCACTGGAAGTTCAACATGGCACCTCAAGGCAAAGAACTCTCTGTGGATCTGAAAAAAAATTGTTGCTCTACACAAAAATGGCCTAGGCCGAGGATAGGCAGCGGCGCATTAAGCATCGCACTGCTGGCCAATTCACCAATACCGGGGATAATAATAGTAGCGCTGATGGTCCGCCGCGGCCTCTCAGCGCTACCTGGCCGCAGCGGGCCGTCAGCGTTACAATTAGTAGACCTGGGCACGTATGCCGCAGGCCGAATCCGACTACGTCGGGGGCCGGATGCGGCATGCGGGCCGTACAATGCCCAGGTCTGGCCTAGGCTATAAGAAGATTTCCAACACCCTGAAACTGAGCTGCAGCACGGTGGCCAAGACCATACAGCGGTTTAACAAGACAGGTTCCACTCAGAACAGGCCTCACCATGGTCGACCAAAGAGGTTGAGTGCACATGCTCAGCGTCATATCCAGAGAAAGATGTATGAGTGCTGCCATCATTGCTGCAGAGGTTAGAGGGATCAGCCTGTCAATGCTCAGACCATACGCCGCACACAGCATCAAATTGGTCTGCATGGCTGTCATCCCAGAAGAAAGCCTATTCTAAAGATGATGCACAGAAAGTCTGTAAACAGTTTTGTAAAAAAAAGCAGACTGAGGACATGAATTGTTTGAACCATGTCCTGTGATCTGATGAGACCAAGATGAACGTATTTGGTTCAGATGGTGTCAAGCATGTGTGATGGCAACCAGGTGAGGAGTACAATAACAAATGTGTCTTGCCTACAATCAAGCATGGTGGTTGGGGAGCTACAGTTCATTGAAGGAACCATGAATGTCAACATGTACCATGACAAACTGAACAGAACATGATCCCTTACCTTCAGAAACTGTCCGCAGGGCAGTATTCCATCTTGATAAGGACCCCAAAACACACGTCCAAGATGACCACTTTCTTGCTAAAGAAAATGGGGGTGAAGATACAGGACTTGCTAAGTATGTCTCCAGACATAAACTCTATTGATCATCTGTGGGGCATCCTGAAACCGAAGGTGGAGGAGCGCAGGTCTCTAACATCTATCATCATAACTGTATCATAACTCTATCAACAATGAGTAGTGGAAGAGGATTCCAGTGGCTGCAACCTGCAAAGCTCTAGTGACCTCTATGCCCAAGAGAGTTAAAGGTGTTTTGTCATCAAATTTTTTTATTCTATTTTATGTATGTGTTGTGTGTAAAATGTATTTTATGATTATTATTTTTTTAAATCTTTATTTATTTTATGATTAAATCTGAGGAATGCACTTTGCCAAAGCACCGTCATGTCTGACAGCACTTTGGCTCAGTGTCTGTGCACGACACTGAACTGAACTGCCGTCAGGCTCTCTGTGTGCATAGGAGACTTCGGACGATTTTCGTTCCATCTGTTATAATGGATCCTGCTAGCTGAGTACTGATCATGCTCCAAGCATGCGCAGTACACAGCTGTGGCTGTAGAGGTCGCCATATTCTCGAAGTCAGGAAGCAAGCTGCCTCGGAGAGACACTTTCACTTCTAGCAGCCACAGCAGAAACAACAGCTTCTGACAGGCTGAATTCCAGCAGCTGGATCACTTCAACACAACGGTAAGGCCGTGTTCACACGGCTTATTCACGGCGGATTTGTGCGCCGTATTGAGCGCACAAATCCGCCGTGAATACGGGGCGGGACGGGGGCGGGGCTGGAGTGCGGCGGGGGCGCCGCTCCCGGCCCCATAGACAATGCATTGTTTACGGCGCGTCCGCGCCGTAAATAATGTGCGTGTCACTTTCTCCCCCGCGGCGGATTTGCCGAGCGGGGAGGAGCGACGGATTCCACTGTTCTCTATGAGAGCAGTGGATTACCGTAATGACTCCTACGGATTGGCGCCGTATTGAAGCGCAAATCCGGCGCGGAATACGGCGCCAATCCGTCGGCAAATAAGCCGTGTGAACGGGGCCTAAGTGTTACTGGGGGTGGATTACCCTGTATAACTGGGGGTGGGGGGATTACCTCATACTCCAGTCACATCCAGAGCTGCACTCGCATCCAGAGCAGCACTCACACACCTGCTGTTACTGGCTGGATCGTACTCCAGTCTCGTCCGGAGCTGCACTCACAAACCTGCTGTTACATGCTACCTCATACTCCAGTCACACCCAGAGCTGCACTCACACACCTGCTGTTACATGCTACCTCATACTCCAGTCACCTCCAGAGCTGCACTCACACACCTGCTGTTACATGCTACCTCATACTCCAGTCACATCCAGAGCTGCACTCACACACCTGCTGTTACATGCTGCCTCATACTCCAGTCACATCCAGAGCTGCACTCACACACCTGCTGTTACATGCTACCTCATACTCCAGTCACATCCAGAGCTGCACTCACACACCTGCTGTTACATGCTACCTCATACTCCAGTCACATCCAGAGCTGCACTCACACACCTGCTGTTACATGCCACCTCATACTCCAGTCACATCCAGAGCTGCACTCACACACCTGCTGTTACATGTTAACTCATACTCCAGTCACACCCAGAGCTGCACTCACACACCTGCTGTTACATGCTTCCTCATACTCCAGTCACATCCAGAGCTGCACTCACACACCTGCTGTTACATGCTACCTCCTACTCCAGTCACACCCAGAGCTGCACTCACACACCTGCTGTTACATGCTACATCATACTCCAGTCACATCCAGAGCTGCACATACATACATATGTTATACTTTCATATCTGAAGCTGCTCTATGATGTGCTCCAATCATATCCAAAGCTGCAGTCACAATTCTGCTATTACATGTTACCTTACGCTCCAGCTTCATCTGAAGTGACACTCACAATTCTGCTGTTAGATAATGTATTCCCCTCTACTCACACCTAGAGCTGCATTCATAATTCCTCTGTTAGATGATGTATTATACTCTAGTCACAGCCAGAGCTGCACACACACTTTTGCCGTTAACAGATTATACTCTAGTCTTATCCAGAGCTACTTACACAATTCTCCTGTTATACATTATACTGTAGCCACACCCAGAGCTGCAGTCACAAGTCTGATTTTAGATAAAACATTACAATCTTTTCACATCCAGAGCTGCACAAACACTCCGTCCATTATATAATTCTGCAGTCACAATTCTGCCGTTATATAATACATAATACTCTAGTCACAGCTAGAGCTGCAGTCACAATTCTGCCATTATATAATACATAATACTCTAGTCACAGCTAGAGCTGCAGTCACAATTCTGCCGTCATATAATACATAATACTCTAGTTACAGCTAGAGCTGCAGTCACAATTCTGCCGTTATATAATACATAATACTCTAGTTACACCTAAAGCTGCAGTCACAATTCTGCCGTTATATAATACATAATACTCTAGTCACAGCTAGAGCTGCAGTCACAATTCTGCCGTTATATAATACATAATACTCTAGTTACACCTAAAGCTGCAGTCACAATTCTGCCGTTATATAATACATAATACTCTAGTCACAGCCAGAGCTGCAGTCACAATTCTGCAGCAGTTTGAAGCTTCTGGTGACTCTGCTCGATCAGCGGTTTCAGGACAAGCACGGCTGAGCTGAATATTATTAATATAGGAGCGTCCCACCACTGCAATCGTTTATGCCACATAGAGGATTGGCGCAGTGGTTGGCGCAGCGGTTGGCGCAGCGGTTGGCATAGTGGTTGCCGCAGCGGTTGGGGGGGATTACCCTGTATACCTGTGGTGGATTACCCTGTATAACTGGGGTAGGGTGGGACTAGCCTGTATACCTGTGGTGGATTACCCTGTATAACTGGGGGTGGGGGATTACCCTGTATACCTGTGGTGGATTACCCTGTAATCAATAGATTTGATGTCCACTACAATGTACAAACTACTAGAACACATCATTAGTGCCTTTTGTCCACGACAAAATGGAGAGGCTTGGACTAAATACCTCCCCCTCCTTTCTCACACAGCCAAAGGGAGGAGGGATGGGGGTGGAGATTATATCACCTGCAGAAGGCTCATCCCACATTTACAGCAGTTGGTTACATGCTGTTTTACAGCAATTGTTGCATGGCTTTGTTAGATTTTCTAGGGTTAGCTCCCTCTGCTGGCTGAAATAGGAAGATAGTACAATTTTGTATTTAATTTTTAATACTTGCCACTAACCCCAAAAAAAAAAAGAATTTGCCAAAATTCTTAACATATTCCTGGAAAACCATTTCAGCCAAAAAGAAAAAAAAAAAAAATGACGACAGATTCCCTTTAAGGCAGTGCTGGAAAATAATGGTGGCCACACAAAATATTGATACTTTGGGCACAAACTGTCCTTTTCCGCTTAGGAGTGTACTCACTTTTGTTGATTGCTGTTTGTTGAATTATTTTGAGGGCATTCCAAATTTACACTGTTAAATGAGCTGTACACTGTCTACTTTATGCCATATCTGTCATGTAGTGTTCTAAAGTGCTCTGAAGAAATTAAACGTGCGCTCTGATTGGTTGCTATGGGCAACCAACAAAGAAAGTCTTAGACAGTTTTCATACATGTCCCCTTCTGTTTTTCTGTAAAGTCTCAATGCACATGATGCTAACACCCATAGATATTAATAGGATCTTTTGACTGATACACTTTTAAATAAATTTCAGATTTAAATTTTTTATAATGTTTCTAGATCTATCAAAGAACATATTTTAAAATTCTGCAATATTCCCCGGGCCATAAGACAAACTTTAAATAAATGGACTGTGCACGCTTATGTATACGTGGATATGGACTGCAGTTTTGTGAAAATGGTAAACTGTAAGACATTTTTATCCCTCCTGTTTTGCTTCATAGTTTGATTCCACACACACATATTTGTGACCTCTGTACAATCCAGAAGGTCTACGGGGCCATAACAGGCTTGTGTGCATAAGTCCTTAAACTGACAACAAAGCTCATCCGTCTGAACAAAAACATTGGTGTGGAGAAGGCCTGTATTATATCTATGCATCCTATAAATTGAAGCAGACTCATAAATTCTGATTGAAAAATGGATGCAATGGATATCATTTCATCAGTGTTCCACAAAAAATATCAGCTACATAAAAAATACAACATACAGAAAGAAACACGAGAGTGAATGACCCAATAAAAGTCATGGATACCTTAAGTCATGTTGAGTTGCATTTGATTCTAGAACAGTATGTGTTTTTTTTTTTTTGGTCCGCATTCTCAAAATAAACTCTTAGGCCCCGTTCACACGGCTTATTCACGCCGGATTTGCGAGCTGGATTGCGCTCGCAATTCCGGCTTGAATAAGGAGCGGGGGCGCGGCCCGCCGGCCCCATAGACTTCCATTATCCACGCCGCGTATTGCGCCTGGATAATGTGCATGTCACTTTCTCCCCGCCCGGCGGATTCGCTGAGCGGGGAGGAGCGACGGAATTCACTGTTCTCTATGAGAGCAGTGGATTACCGTAATTACTCCGACGGATTGGCGCCATACTGAAGCGCAAATCCGGCGCGGAGTACGGCGCCAATCCGCGGACAAATATGCCGTGTGAACACGGCCTTACAGTTCAGAAGGATTAAATAAGACATTATCTTACCAAATAAGTACATGGAGAACACAGTGTTAATCAATTTAAGTCTGTTTCCGTGTACTTACCAAAAGTACATCCAGAACAACCATATACCAGTATTAGATTTGGATGAATCATTCCATCTGTCTTCCCGCATAACTTGGCTGCTGTGGTAGGAAACTATATTGTCTAGATTTTAAATGAGCCAAACAGTGTATTTTGGAAAGGTAACTATTATCTAGCATAATTTTCTGATGTCTTGCATGACCATTAAGACAACTGGAGAATCTACTTATTAATGAGATTTGTATATCCTTCTTCTCAATAGTTCAAAATTCTGTGTGGAATTTAGAACATAATACAAAACATTAAGGGGGACATGTATGAAAACTGTTTAAGTATAAGAATTCCTTTGTTGTCCATAGCAACCAATCAGAGTTCCCCTTTCATTTTTTCAGAGAACTATATGAAATGAAAGGGGAGCTCTGATTGGTTGCTACAGGGCTGCCATCAGAAATTTTGGGGTCCCATACAGCTGGAACGTCTGGGCACCCCCCCATTCCGTCCCCGGCTCTGCCCCCCAGGCGACCCCACCCCTTGCTCCGTCCCCCTCCTCTATCCCCGGCCGACCCAACAGCGCCCCACCCATCCCCCGGCCCACAACCAATGCCACCTCAGAAAAAGAAAAAAATGTTTTTGGGGTCACAATAAAAAAAAAAAATGCAAATGTGCCATTGTTTTTGGAATTAGCTCTTGCTGGATTATACAAGGTACATACAAGGTCCAGAAAATACCACCACATGTCACCACTATAATGTTACTGATCAAACCAGTATACCCAGACCAATATTGCCAAACAACATATAAATACTAAGTAATACCACCACCTATCACTACCATATACTGACTAGCACCACCATAATGTTATTGACTAAACCAGTATACCAAGACCAATATCACAAAACAACAACAATATACAAGCACCTAATAATACCGCCACATCATTACCACATATCTCCACGATGAAAATACTGAATAATACCGCAGTACTGTTACTGAATATAAACCATTACACCAAGACCAATATTTCCTCCATACAGTAGCCCTAAAGTGGTAGATACCAAGTACACATGTGCTTTGCAATCAGTTTACTTACATTTAGGGCCTCACAGGTGACGTGTTGTCCAATGAGTCGTTCACTTTCTCTTTTCTTCTCTATTCAGTCCAGACCACCCTGATGACTTCTCCCGTACACAACTTATCCATGTAGAATGTACAACTCAAACACTTGTGACTCCTCACTTTCCCAACTGAGTTCCCCCTCTTCCATTGTACTATCTCCCCCCTCCATTTTGGCCCATTTGATATTAATTACCCCTTGGTAATTATGGGCCCCCAGTATGTAAGCAGTTAGATTCAGGGCCCCCCTCTCGGTATGTAGGTAAAATGGGGCCCCTGGGCAGTAGCTAGGTAGCTTAGGGAGATGTAGGTAGCTTAGGGCCCAGTGTAGGTAGCTTAGGGCCCAGTGTAGGTAAAATAGGCGCTCCCTGTAGCTTAGGCCACCCCTGTAGGTAGAATAGGCTTCCCCCTGTAGCTTAGGGCCCCCCTCTAGGTATAATAGAGTCCACCATGAAGGCAGAATAGCCCCTCCAGTAGTTTAGGGCCCCCTGTATTCAGAATAGCCTCCCTGTAGTTTAGGGGCCCCTGTAGTAAGAATAGCCCCCCTGTAGTCAGAATAGCCCTCCCCCTATAGTCTTAGGGCCTCCCCTTTAGTTTTAGGCCCCCCCCTGTAGTTTTAGCCCCCCCCCCCCCCGTAGTTTTAGGGCCTCCCCTGTAGTTTTAGGGCCCACCCCTGTAGTTTTATGCCTCCCCCCCCCCCCCTGTAAGTAAGTACTCACTTTGCCGTGCTCCTCTGGCGTCTCCGTCTACTCCGGGGCCGAGCCTGCTGCTATAGGCTTAGGGCCTATGACAGGAAGCTCAGCAGGTGGCCGATGGCGTCACTTTCGTTGCGCTGCCTGCATACAATTAAGATAACCTTGCTTCACAGACCGGCCAGGCCTTGTAGAGCAGTATTGGTTTTACTGTTCTAATGGCGGTCCTGCGTTGCTATGGACAACAAAGAAAGTCTTAGACCTAGACAGTTTTCATACATGAGGCCCTAAGTGCCCCATTAATACAATTTTTATGGATTTTCGCCCATAATGGCAAATCTGAAATAGAGATTGGAGACTTCACAAAATTTTTATTGACAGATACTTGGACAGTACATTAGAATGAGCAAAAATACAGTATTTCTGGGGCGCTCAGTGTCAACTACTAACCCATATTACCATTTGGATGTTAAACCACCATCCAATTTTTACCCTGTTAAAAACTAGGGACATTTTATATTTATTTTCTATTTCACTATGCCTGAGAAACTGAGAGATTTAAATGCCCTCACCAACATAAGACATGAGGACACTTGACCCACATTTAAACATCACATATAGCTTTGGCTTTGAATGCATTGAACATACTTACTGATTCAATGATTTCATATGAACGAGTTTTATTCTCACGATAACTTTTTTATTTTTAACAAACAAAGTATTACCAAACTAAAGGGACCATAATTGGGACCATAATGGGGACCAAATCATAACTTGACCATGCTCACCTATTCATAGGCTGTTTGAACAATCTTCTGCAAAAGGAAAACTTTAAAAGAATTCTACAAACACCTTAAACAGTTTCTTTCTGGACCATTAATTCCCTTCCTGACGGCACATTTTTCTTTCCGATGCAGGTTTGAATGCTATAACGCTTTTTCTACTAGTTTTTCCTCTTTTACTTTTTTATACAAGGGAAAATAGTAAATGAGTAAAGAAACGTGAAAAACAGACTTTTTTTAACAACAGAAGTGTCACTAAAATAAGTGACATAAAGTTGATATAAAGTTTTAGGGTCATCAGGATGAGGCTAAAAGTTACAGTTTGGGCTGTTAGACCTTTGGGGGCACTTTTTGCATCACTTTTTATTCTGATTTCCCCCATATTAACCCCAGTTACAGTGAAAATGCAGGGAACACAACCCATTGTACTTACTGAGCTCACATGACCACCAGGAACGTGAAGGCAGTAATGGTAATAAGCTGCCCCTGCCTTTTCAGTGGAGAGCCCAGCTATCACTGATAACCAGCTCTCCACCCACGCAGCTGCACCTGAGATCTCTGCATGAACGCTCCAGAATGTCCGTACAGAGATATACAGCCACCGCCCAAGCGTTTAGTGGCTACGGGTGGGTGGCAAGTAGTTAACAAGAACACAGAGGGCATTTAATTTCCTGTGTATGGAAACAAAATTGAAACTGAAATTTTTGGATTTCATTTATTGATGGAGGATTAAATGTAGCCAGTTTACCATTGCCATATATTTCCCATAATATTCAGATTCCACTCCAACTCATGTTCCAAATGGCTCAATCGACAGTAATCCATCACTTGGGGTAACATAAGTTCATCATCACTTTAAAATAAAGCACTGAATAGCAAAGACAAAGCTGGGTTTACACCATTTATCTCACTATTGAACATGAAAACAATACTTTTGATATCAAATCTTTTTTTCATGTCAATGTGAATAGCTATCTTTTTTTTTGTCTGGATATTATGAGAAATGGCTTGAAAACATCTTAGCAAACCAGCTTAAGAAAATCAGAAAAAAGGCATGCACAACAAACTACAAAATATAAGCAAAAAATATTGAAAAACTTTTTAAGGGAAAATGTTATCCCACCCCACTGATTGAATCTTTTTCTTTATGCTCCTTAATAATGTTATGCTTCAGATTCTGGTCAAAGTCAAATTCGACTTGAATCTGAGCGTTTCAATTTGGTTGGCCTGAATTAAAAACCATCTCTAACTGTAACCAAAACCCTAAGTTGGGGTTAAAGTTAGGATTTTTATGCCTTTTTAGAGTTAACATACCTCTCCGTGATTGACTTTGGTGCTAAAAGGCCAGTGGACTTGGAATCACTGTGAAGAGGTAACTTAACACTAAAAAACCATTAGAACCCAAAACCAACCTTAAATTTACTGTTCTGGATAGGTTTAGCGCTAGGAGAAGCGTAAAAAAAAAAAAGCTTTAGGACATCCGAAGTCCAAATTTCTTTACAAGTTTGATCAAACTAGTGTCCAACCGAACAGGGACATTACTGCTTAATAGATGCAGTGCACATTGGTATATACTCCACTCTTCTACCAGAGTTTGTACAGATATACAGCTCAGAGCTGCTCCGAAGCCTTATAGGCTCAGATGCATGAAAGTTGCTGCACCAATTTTCTGGCATCGATTAAGACAAAAATAATGGCGTGCACCGTATCCAACATAGAAGAAGAATGAGCCTGTCCGACATGACCGACACTATTGTCTCCACCACTCTCCAGGGGGTGTATCTATGGCAATTTGTACAATAGGATACATCTATGTAGCTCTCATGCCAATAAGTGTCGCAGTTCATGTATCCTTATTCCTGACATTTTCAAAGTGATGAGGCTTAGACAAAATAAGTCACAATGTAGGACAGTTTTTGGAGCACAGTTTGTCTTATAATGTGACACATTTATAAACTTCCTTGAAACACATTCAAACAAAAGCATGAACTTAAATTTGGCGCAACACTACCAAAGACACTTTCCACTTGGACACTTTTCATGCATCTGGGCAATATTGTTTACTCAGGATATTTTCCTTATGCAGTGACTCTAACTGGCTCCCAAACATATTAGCGGACTGGTTGCTAGGAAACAATACTGCTTTCTCTTGAGATCACTGTCTCTTCTGATTTACACTATTCATTTATGTCGATTTTCTTTACAATACTATGCATTTTAACACCATGGATTTTAATTTTGAAATAACTTACACTTATTTTTATTTTATATTGTCTTTCTATACCTTCATGCATATTTTATCTCACAAAAGTGAGTACACCCCTAACATTTCTGTAAATATTACATTATATCTTTTCATGGAACACCACTGAAGATATGACACTTTGATACAATGTAAAGTAGTCAGTGTACAACTTGTATTACAGTGTAAATTTGGTGTGCCCTCAAAATGACTCATCATACAGCCATAAACATCTAAACTACTGGCAAACAAAAGTGAGTACACCCCTAAATGAAAGTGGGCAAATTGTGCCCAATTTGCTATTTTCCCTCCATGGTGTCATGTGACTTGTTAGTGATAGAAGATCTCATGTGCGAATGGGGGGGCAGGTGTTTTAAATTTGGCATGATTGCTCTCACACATTCTGATCACTGCAAGTTCAACATGGCACCTCATGGCAAAGAACTCTCTGAGGATCTAAAAAAAAAAGAATTGTTGGTCTACATAAAGATGGCCTATATGGCTATAAGAAGATTGCCAACACTCTGAAACTGAGCTGCAGCACGGTGGCCAAGACCATACAGTGCTTTAACAAGACAGGTTCCGCTCAGAACAGGCCTCTCCTTGGCCAACCAAAGTAGTTGAGTGCACATGCACAGCGTCATATCCAGAGATTGCATTGCTGTTTTCTCAGACAGTCAAGCATGGTGGTGGGAGAGTCATAGTTTGGGGCCGCATGAGTGCTACCAGCTGTGGGGAGCTACAGTTCATTGAGGGAACCATTAATGTCAACATGTACTGTGACATACTGAAGCAGCGCATTATCTCCTCTCTTCAAAAACTGTGCTACAGGGCAGTATTTCAACATAATGACCCCAAGCACACCTCCAAGACAACTACTGCCTTGCTAAAAAAAAAATGAGGGTAAAGGTGCTGGACTGGCCAAGCATGTCTCCAGACCTAAACAATATTGAGCATCTGTAGGGCATCTTCAAACAGTAGGTGGAGGAGCACAGGATTTCTAACATTCACCAGCTCCATGATGTCATCATGGAGGAGTGGAAGAGGATTCCAGAGGCTGCAACCTGTGAAGTTCTAGTGAACTCCATGTCCAAGAAACTTAAAGGGTATGTATTGCTTCATCAGTTAGCCTGTTTCAGTGCTCTCACAGCCTCTCAGTTACACAAATTCAGGGACGTTTCTTCCCCTCCCAGCTGGGTGTTTCTTAACCGAAGGGATGACATCATCGCCCCTTTACTGTTCATGCTGGCTCCATGTGTCCCCCCCCCCACATGTCACTTTGTCTCTCCCTATGCAGAGTATGTAAGAGCTGTTTACATACCACAGGCTTGCATTCATGTTACAATTGAATCCTGTCTTGTATAAACTCCTCCAGAGCTGTGCAGAGTGAAATGCTCTCGGCCCCTAATGCTCCTTCTATGTTTAGGCACATTCGCACATTTGTACTGTTTTCTGATTATAGAAGCCCTGCAGTGTTATTCTGTTTCTTCTGGCTGAAAATGTTCCAGTCCCTTACTTTGAGTGAGAGGCAGGAATGCAAGCTCTGTGAATACAGCCGACCGGGGGCGAACAGAATGTAAATGAGCTCTCAGCTAGTGAAATGCAAGGAGGAGGGATCAGACCAGCACTGGATATCAGTGTAAACAGAGAAGATAAGGAATCCTGTGATAATAAGACAGCTTTGCTAATGACATCCAATTGCAAAGTTGCTTGTATTTACTCTCCCCTTATTCTGAAGACCATTTAATGAAATGATACAATCCCTTTAAGGCAGTGCTGGAAAATAATGGTGGCCACACAAAATATTGACACTTTGGGCACAATTTGTACACTTTCTCTTTTGAGTGAACAGGAGTATACTCACTTTTGTTGTCAGCAGTTTATACATTGATGGCACACCAAATTTAAACTGTTATACAAGTTGTACACTGACTACTTTACATTGTATAATTTTTGTGAGATACTGTATATATTAAATACATATACAGTAAATGCATATATAGCTATATGTCTACAGTTAAAACCAAAAGTTTACATACACTATATAAAAAGACACATATGCATGTTTTTCTCACTGACATGAAATGAGAATAAACCTCACACATTTCAAGTCAAATGGGATTTGGAAGACCCATTTCTGCCCAAGCTTTAATTTCCTGGCTGATGTCTTGAGATGTTGCTTCAGTATTGCCACATAATCTTCTTTCCTCACAATGTCATCTATTTTGTGAAGTGCATCAGTTCCTCCTGCAGCAGAACAACCACACAACATGATGCTGCCACCCCCATATTTCACAGTTGGAATGGTGTTCTTAGGCTTCTAATCTTCTCCCTGATGATGGCCATTATGGCCAAACAGTTACATTTCAGTTTCTTCAGACCACAGGACATGTCTTCAAAAATGTAGGTCTTTGTTCATGTGTGCCTTTGCAAACATTAATCTGGCTTTTATATGTTTGTTTTGGAGTAATGGCTTCTTCCTGGCAGAGTGGCCTTTCAGCCCATGTTGATGCAGTACTTGTTTCACTATACCATGAGTATGGCTATTTATAAATATAGATTGCATATAGATCCTGGGACAAGAATTCTTCCTTAAAGTGGAAACGTTTTCTATTACAGTCACTGTCCTGACATGGGGTATCTGTGTGTATACATTGTAGGCGGTAGCTTAAATGGTAGTCCCAGATAAAGCAGACTGGTAGGCCCAGGCTCAGGGAAATCAACACAGTGTTTTTTATCCAAACATCCACAGGAGGTAAATCTTGCTCAAGGGTATCAACACAAAACATCAGCTTACTTCAGCTTTAAAACAGTTGCATATAAGTGCTTGGCGATCTCACCTGTTGGATGCTTTGGGTAGTGGATCCAATCCTCCTTGAAATGGCAGAGCACACTGAACACCTCCAGCACAGAGCTCTTTCCTCTACAGACTGACACACACCTGGAACCCCCCGTTCTCTCACTCGCTCCTGGATCTTACCGGCCTGGTAAAGGGCCTGGACCTGGTGTGGGAATGGCTTTCCACCCATCTCTTCGGCCATTCCCCGTAAAATCCGGACCGGATACACCCGCTTAAGGAAAGCTGGTTTTTTACTAATCAAATAGGTGTCAGCAACCAAGTGTTTACGGGAACAAAGAAAACTTGGCTTTTACCTCACCGATGCCAGGGACATCGGTGACACATACCGCCCATCCCCAATGGCACCTTGTGCCCTCTTACAACATATATATCTTTTCACTTTTCCTTACATGTTTGTTTTTTTGTTTTTAACCTTTCTTTACCTTTTTTTCTTCCTTTTACCTATTCCTTTTCCTCCATAAACCTTCCTCTTGACCATTTTGCCATTTGGATATGTACAGTATTCAATGAAAAAACTAGTTCTGTCTAATCTGTGTCTCAAGAAAAGGAAAACACAATAGAAGAGGATCACCCAGTGGTACATCTAGAGTATTTGCTGCCCAGGGTATTCTCTATGATTGCCGTCCCTATTTACAGACCACACCCTGCTCTTTTAGGTCACACTTTTTTTTTTTACAGATCCCTTCTCATTTCCATAAATTAATCGCCACTTTAACCCCTTAACTTCAACGCCTATTTTTTTCATGTTCGTTTGTCCCTCCCCACCTTCTCAGAGAAATAACTTTTTTATTTTTCCATCTACATAGACGTATGAGGGCTTTTATTTTGTAGGACAAGATGTACTTTCTAATTATGTCATTCATCATACCATAGAATATACTGGGAAACCGACACAAAATACCAAGCGGGGCAAAATGTGAAAAAAGTACTTGAGCCATGTTTGTACACGTTTCGCTTTTACGGCATCAAATCTTCAGTAAAAATTATCTATATTCTACAGGTTGATACGTATCCGCCAATACCAAACATGTGTTTCGTTTTCCCTTGTTTTGGTTTGTTGGTAAAAGAAATTTTCCCAAACATTTTCTATTTTTTAATTTGCACCCCGGCGCCATTTGTGCATCCAAAATTTTTTGTTTTAACACCTACTGAGTCAGTGAGGGTGTTTTTATGTGGTGATGGTACTTTTTTGTTGCTGAGTTTGTAATGCATGCAACTTTTTTGATCATTTTATTAAAATTTTTATAGGACATGAAATGACCAAAAAAAAAAGCAATTTGATGTTTGGAATTTTTTCATTCTCGATGTTCGCGTTACAGGATAAGTGATTTATATTTGGATAGATCAGACTTTTTTGGATGCAGGCGATACCCAAATTGTGTAACCTTTTTATTATGTTATTAACCCTTTTATTGTTAAAATGGCGAAAGGGGGTGATTTGAACTTTTGTATTTTTTTATACTTTAAAAATTTGTTTTTTTACTTTTTCTAGGGGGTGGATATTTATACAGCTAATGAATGATAGACATGGCGTTAGGGTGCCAGTGGCCGGTTTCCCACTTCCTGCCTGGGGAAGGGGAAGGGGGCAAACAAAAAAATGCAGCGATGGAAATCCCTTACAAGGCTTCCCTGCCATGTTCAGACATTTGGGTCCGTAATTACGCTGGGGGCTCTGATCGGAGTGAGGAATGGTGCGTTCCATTTGGACGGTTTTTTATTAATTTGATCAATTTGCCATTCCCTTTTCCGTGCCGTCTAAAGGGGGTTTAAAACTGTGTGTGGGGCGCCGAGTTAGCTGCTAAAAAACCGAGCAGGTGCATCCTTTCTGACAACTCCTTAACGCCACCAGGACGTACCCATACGTCCAGGTAGGTTAAGGGGTTAATTTACATTTTCATTGGTATCAATTTTATAGATTAGATCTTCATGAATGCAGTGGAACATATGTACCTTTTTATTTTTAATAAAAGTGTTTTTGTGACGTTATTTTTTAATGTCTTCACATTTTTTCATTTAATTTCTTTTTACTTTTTTTGTCCCACTTACATTATATTATAATACATTACACATTACTGTATTGCTGTGTATTATGCCTGTGACAGGTAGCCTATTAGATTCTGTCTCTGGCAAGGCCTTGTAGGCTTTTGTACATGGCAGACCTAAGGGCCATTACTTAGCATATGGCTGCCATGGCACCCATTGGCATCCCATGATCAGGGTGCAAGGTTGCCAATTGGTATCAGTGGAAGCCTCATCCCTATGTTAACCACTGATGTTAAAGGCCACAATTGAACCGTGACATTAGGGAATGGATCGGAAACTGGTCGGATCACAGCCATTGCAACAGAAGCCCAACTGTATATTACAGCTGACTCTCTTTGAGGATAGTGCAGGCACATTTTCTGAGTCTGAAACTCTAGATGTATGGCACACTAGATACTAGTTAACTCTTAAGGAAGTCTATGAGGACTTCCCTTTCTGCTGGAGTCTCACGGACTTCCAGGGGAGCTGACATATGTGGCTATGCCGCTGCCAAAATGTACCATTTGGAACTAACCGTCTTATCTACACAACCTTGTTACAACATTCGAATCACCAATTATATCTATAATCACATCCACAAGATAAGAAGGAAAGACACACAACAGTTATGCTATCAGTGGGAGGGAGCCTAGCAGTAAATTTCTTTCCCCTACTGCTGTGACACTGTCACTGTCATTCATAGCAGGTAGAATTGAGGATAACTCAAACAATTTAGATAACTGAAAGGAACTTGCTGGTAAAGACAGTTTAATTACAGTGCAGTATCCTAAATGAATAACACACCACAACCACACTGTGTGAAAGCATAATCTAGGCTAGTTAACCACTTAGATTCTATGGTCAGTTGATTCTGTGCCGTGATTCACTCCTTTCACAGTGTGTGTGGTTCCAGGACATTTTTATGCTAGCTGGGGGGCCTAGAAATGACCCAAAACTTCTGTCATCTTAGTACTCCCATTACACCCGGCCAGAGGAGTATACTAGTGCAGTGCCTGGGTCATCATGTGTTACTGCTCTATGGAAGCGTTGGTAATGCGTGGTGCACCCCATTGAGAAGTATGTCCAGAGAGTCAGGGGTCTGCAGTAAACGAGTTCCTCCATTAAAGAAGTACACAGAAGTGCAACATAATACAGGCAAGATACTGATCAGCTTCTCCAGTCTCCTGGGAAAGGCTGGTATGCTGGCTAAAGCATTGGATCTGTGGCTCAGTCTTCTGGCTGGTTTCCTTATCAAAGGTCTGGTGACCCAGAATTTGTGGCTTGGTGTCTTTAGAATCTTCTTCTGGTCACACACAGGCAGTCTGGCAGAGTCTCTTCTGCTAACCACTGGTCTCTATCTGCAGAAGACCTGAGGGCTCTGAGTGCTAACCTTTTATACAATTTCTAGATGATCTAGAATATTCTAATGGGAGGGATGGGGTTGAGAAGCACAACCCTTAGAAAATCATTATGTACAATTTTAGTGTCTAATACATTTGTATAGAGCTTCCATTCTGTCCTATGAGAATCAGAATCTTATACAGTTTTCATTGAATTCAAAACTAGTTACAGAAATCCACAAGCAGTTAGCTCCCTCTAGTGGTGAGTACATCCAGCAAAAAAATATTAATTATCAACTCAAGAAAACAGAGCTCCTGTATTCAAATCTTGTGCTTTCTAAAATTAAATAGAATAGGGGAAATAAGCATTAAGAAAAGCAAATTACATTTGGCAACAAGATCCATTTTAAGCTTTACTATGGGACCCTTTGATTTCAACATAAACCTTGGTTTCAATGTTGAAGGAGTTCACCAGTTTAGAAAACCCAGTTTCATAAACCCTGTTAGAGATTTCTGAGTTAATAGATGAGGGTCCCAGGTTCAGGGAGTGGTTACAAAGAATGTCTCTTACTCTGGAGGACCTGCCCTATCCTGCATCACATGTAAAATGTGGGGAAATCTGGTAGTGTCCATTCAAATCAATAGGTTGCAACCTATTGATTTAAATGGGCACTACCAGATTTCCCCACGTTTTACAAGTGATTGCTGGAGGGCGGTGTGGGGGGAGGGGGACTTTGTGATTTACTAACAGTTGAGTTCCATAGAAAAATGTAAATGTATCTTTTGATTATGAGCTAATATTCTGACTTTGGGATCAGTCTGAAAGCTAGCCCTAAATGTAAAGGGAATGCAGCCCCGTGCCTCAGTCACAACCATTTCTATAAAAAAAAATCTAGGGCTTTAAAAAAACAATTCAACAAGGAAACCATCATTACTTCAAAGAGAACTTACCAGCTCCTGTAAAAGATCACTATGGTGCGGCCTTACACAGTCTGACACTGTCCAATCAGTGCTGACAGTGCCAGACTATATAGGAATACAGCCCTTTGAAAAGGGGAATAGTAACACCCAGCTGTCTCTTTATCAATGCATTTCCAAGAGGTATAACAGGGGACTTTAATAAAACAGACATATTAAGAGAAAAAAAAACAGGTCCACATTTTAGAAATAAATCAAGAATCCAGGGCGACATGCATGAAATTTGGCATGTTAACGCCAAATTTCATGTGCATAATAATGGCATAGAATGCGCCTGATTTATGAACCCGCTTTACAGCGGGTTATAAATCAGGCGCATTCTAGCGCTAGAGTAACATTTCTGGCTCAGGTATACCACTTTGAAAGTGGTATACCTGTTCCAGCTATAACATCCCTAGAAATGGCGTAGCAAAGCTACAAATCTATAGCTTTGTACGGTTCTAGTGCACTCCGCCTCCCGCACACCCCCACGAGATTGGGCGCATTGCAAAGTGCTGCGCCTGATAATGGCATGCGGGAGATTTAAACATTTAAGAACGGAGCTGTGCCTGATATCGGGCTGAAAAGACACCAGATATCTGGTGCAGCCTCATTCGTACACGTCGCCCCCAATGTTTATCCCACTGCCTGATAATAATGTGTACAAAGTATTTTTGTCTCACCTATCATAGGATTAGCGGATTCAGTGACCTATATCCCAAGGTTCCTAGGCCATCACCACGCCTGTCATTTATAAACTGTGACACCTTAGGTGCATTTTGGCACATATTTAATGACATATGAAAGATTTGTGCTTCCATTCATTCTTGCAGTGACCTAAATGGATTAACTTACATTTTTTTATTCACTTAGAATTCCTTCAGTTTCCGATCTGTTCTCAGCACTATGAGACAGTAACTAATAATGCACTTATTTTTTGTCTAACTGGACAATAGCTTATTCTTAGTCACACTTTGGGGCTGTTAAAGTGGTTGTCTAGGTCGAAGTTGAGTATATAAATTTATTAAATTAATAATAAAAGTTATATTTTAACCACATATTAATACTATTACTGTGACAATTTGTTTGAAATATAGATGTAGAAATTTGAAAAAAAAAAATTGGAATCTGTAGTTGTCTAGATCACAGGAAAGTTAACATTCAAGTACAGAACACTGAAATACAAAAAAGCCTATGCTCACCTTCCTCTGTTTCAGTGCTGTAACTTCTCAATCTTCTATTTTCCTTGGTTCTCTTCCAAATAGGAAGTAAGGTAGTGATACGTGACCGCTGAAACCAATCAGTGGCTGCAGTGGTGATGTCCTGTTCGGAAGAGAACAAAGGTAAACAGAATACTGGAGAACCAATGCTGGAACATAGGAGCGGCATATAGGCTCTTTACTTTATTGGCCTGCACCAGCATATTATTTTATTTCCCTATCACTTGGACAACCCCTTTAAATGCAGTCTCTATCTGCAGAAGACCTAAGGGCTCTGAGTGCTAGCCTTTCATACAATTTCTAGATGATCTAGAATCTTCTAATGGAAGAGGTGGAGAGGAGAAGCACAGCCCTTACAAAAGCATTATGTACGATTTTAGTGTCTCATACATTTGTATACAGCTTTCATTCTGTCCTATGGGAATGACTCGGGATCTTTTCCAGATGGTGCAAAGGTCACTATCTGAGATTTTCCCTCCAAAACACAACTGTGCATTTCCTAGCAAAGTGGAAAGTTACCAGCTTCTCAGTTCATAGGTAGCAAGTAGAGTCTCTCAGTTTTGGCAGGCTATGTATTAACCATTTCCACAGTGCAGATAAACAGAACATATTATAATAAAACATTTAAGCTAAGTTGAACAATATAAAACAGTATAGAAGTACAAAAGAGTATACACATTGATACCAATATAGTAAGGTGTTGGATTTGCATAGTAGCAATAGGGTGAATGTCCACAGTCCAAAGTACCCTTTTTCTGGGGCACTACACTAAAATAATGGTCCAAGCACTATACACTGCAATACAGTGCAGTGTCTTGTACAAGCGATCATCATAATAATGACCTAAACATAACTAAAAGTACTGCATCAAGAAATGTGAAAAGTATTAAAATATAATTTTATTTATCCCAGACAGAATTGGTGTTCATTGACATCACTTCCCCAAAAAATTTATTGAAAAGTGATTAAAATGTATCACAAAATGGTGTCAGAAAAAAACTACAACCCACTCCACAAAAATCAAGTCCCCGTACAGGCTCCATCAAAATATAAATAAAAAAAGTTATACGAGAATACATCAACACAAAGCAATTTTCCCAAAGTTGTTTTTGTTTTTTTTGTTTAAAGCAGTAAAGTACAAAACTATAACCCACAGATTAAGGTTACCGTGTCATATATACCATATAGTGAATGACAAAACCTACACAATAATGATTGTGTTTTTTTTTTTTTTATTTCATCCCACTAAAACAAATTTTAAAAGTGCTTCTGTATATTAAATGGTACATTAGAGGGTACCACTACCCTGTTTCCCTGAAAATAAGACCTAGTGCATTTTTTTATGCAATTCAGAGTTTGGCTACTTATGCAGATGTTTGTGATAAAATCACTACAGTATATTAATACATGTTGATTTTTTTGTTCAACAATAAATGTGAAATCTTGTTTATGGAACAAGTACTCATCCTGGAGTACTTTCTACTTATATCCCCTAAAAATAAGTCAGCTCGTCTTTAGGAGCAAAAATGAATATAAGACACTGTCTTATTTTCGGGGAAACAGGGTAAGAAATACATTTTCCCCACTTGGCTGGGCTTCTGCAGCCAACCTCTATTGGAAATTAATGAGACCACATAAATGTTCAGCAGTCGGTAGCCCTGCGGCTGGATCACGTTATTAGCTATGTTATTGTCAGGTCACAAAAAATGTTTTTTTTATAGGCAACCTTTTTATTCACATGTGACTAGTACACTTTACAGTACAAGCACATTTGGACAGGGTCCTCAAATCCTTTTTTGCTACTTCATGAACCTGGATAGTGAGTTAGCACACTTTTCATGTTTGTTTTGCTGTCTGTGCCCCTGTTAGTACTTGTGCGGTGCGACATGCTGTTACCTGCGGTTTCACAGCAGCTGCCTGTCCACAGCTAATGCTTTGGAACTATAAGTGCCAGCATTCCACACTACACATGTTAAACACATGAAATAATCTGCACCCATATGATTAGTATATAAGTTTATACCTGAAATTTGCTGATTACTGTACATGTGGCCTGATACAGCGTCCTGACTGAGCAATGAACTTCTGAGTTCTGATGGTTTCCTAGTTAGAAACAAGGGCGTTGGGGCATGACTAAGAGTGTGGTGTCAACACATAACTGATGCCCCATAAAAGCCCCCATTTATAACTAGGAGACTCGGAACATCATACCTCAGGGATTACCTGTGTGTATATGTTTAGTTGTCCATGTGTTTTGACATATCTTTCTCTATTTTTGCAGGAAAAGACTGAACCCTATTTTATAGGGATATTTTGCTTTGAAGCTGGAATTAAAATTGTGGCTCTGGGATTGGTGTTCCACAAAGGTTCTTACCTCCGGAACGGCTGGAACGTTATGGACTTTATTGTAGTACTCAGTGGGTGAGTGTTTTTTTAATACAATTCTTGAGATCGGGTTGGTGAGTTTTTGCCTTGTACTTTACAGTATGTCTTATAACCACCAGAGAATGAAGGACATGTTATTTAATATAGATTTTGCCGTGTTGTTATTGCATATTTGTAAATGTCACAGAAGTATGACAATTTATGCTTTATTATCTGCTGAAATGTCGGATATAACTACAGGTTAGATATTGTAGACACAATAAACAAAACAAGATAAAGGAGAAATGTCAGGTAGAATGTCTTATAGATAATCAATTGGTATTGTATAAAAAAAAAATCACTCCAGGTATCTGAACTTATGCAGTAGAGAAGGTTTACTGAAAAGCACATATTTGAAACATAAAGTGTATGCAAAAGAAAGTAATCTGCTACTGATTATAAAGTGTAGTTTACCAAAAATAAATGGTGTTGCACTGCTTGCCTAGTATCAGCTCTGTATCCTGGCAGATAACCACAGTTCTCCCCAATGGTCACTTGCGGCTACTAGGCAAACAAAGGCTTTTACTCTTGCTGCCTCTCTTCTGGCTTCCATTATGGAATGTTAGCTAGGGCAACAATTTATTCAGTCAGGCTACATGGCCATGCTTGGTGGCATATTTAAAGTAGTCCTGCCTCATTGACTGATTATTAGGATACTTACCATTCCCGGCTTCTGCTCCTCCTTCACCATATGGACTATCTGCCTGGTACCTGTTTTCCAACTCCTGATTCTGAACCTGGGCTCGGTTCCAGACTATGCTTGTGTCTCACCCTTTGGTCTATGGCATCTTGACTGCTATCCTGATGCTGTTATTTGGCTACGTGCCTGACAATGCTACTCATGAATAAACGCTACTGCTGCCAATGCATGACTATTCTGGGGACTGTAACCTGGGGATTTTCCTGCTGCAAAGTTCACATCACCGTATGAGGCTTAGGGCCAAAAAGGAGTGATCCCTTAGACTCTGCAATGCAATCTAGCCTTGTTCAAGCAAATTGTGGGCTCTGGAATCCACATCTCTGGTACATAGATACATAAGAGTTAATGGATCTCTAAGCCACAGCAGAGAGCAGCCATAACAATTTTTTCTCATGCTGGAGTACTTGGCACGTCCAAGCATTATACAGCAAATCCCTGATTTTCATAAGAACTGTGTAAAGCTTAGTTTCTATGGTGGTTTGCTTCACTTTGAACACTTGCTACTGGGTTACCCTGCAAATTACAGCTTGGACATTCTGTGCTCTTCATACTGTATTGTTGGAAGACCCTTCTTCCAAAATGGCATGATCTATATCACATAACTCCTCTATGAACCAGACCTTACTATTCATAACTGAATCACTGGATCAACAACTTCACCCCATATCATTCACCCCAATTTTATTATATTAACCTGTTATAGCAGTTATTGTCTGTTTTACTATGACTTTTACATTTCAAATGATGACGATTTTCGGACTCAGATTCTCTATAGAAATCAAATCCAGTGTTTCATTAAAAACTTTAGTATCTTTACTGAAACGTCCACAAATACACAGGAGAAACAAACCATGGTTGATTGAAACACATTGCCATTTGTTTCTCCTGTGTATTTGTGGATGTTTTAATAAAGATACTAAAGTTTTTAATTAAATTCTGGACAAGTTTCCTCTTTTTCCCAAGTGTCTCATCTAACAGAAATGCGTCAGAGTCCATGCATTTCGTAAACATCAGTGGCAGGTGAGCTGGTATGTAGCTGTTATTCCATATTCTATATAAATTTATCACAAAAAGCTACAAACCTATAGAACAAGCATCTCATTATATGCGCTCTATGTTGCTTTTTTACTACTAAAACTCTACTAGAAATATCCTTTATGACACCAATTTTTTGAAAATGATTGTAACTCATACAACGTCTAGGAGCATGATACAGTTATTGTAGACTAGGCCAATCTATTTTCCTCAAGGAGTCATAATCTCTTGCTGAATCTCTGAAGCCTGATTTCTTCAAAGCAGAAAAACACCAGAGAGGTTTAGCAAAGATAATTTCCGAACAGGAAATTTTAGAATAGTGGACTTTCTTATTCCTCAGAGGTTCTTACATCCAGTGGAGCATAGAAAACCGAGACATTGGTATGAATGATGGCGTAATAGCTTAATTACAGTTATCGTATTCAGTAACACAGTAGTAATGGATGTATTCATATATGGTATGTAGTCGAATGTAGTTACTGATTGCCTGCTGTCACGTTTCCGGGGTCAGTTGGGGACTGACACTGTAGGTGCCGAGTAGTTGTGGATCCTCTGGGCCACTGCGATCGTATAGGTAGAGACCACACCAGAGAGCGGAGTCTAGAGGCCTCCGGTCTTCACTTGAGCCTGCCGCAAGGCCTGACAGACTTCACTGTGAGGAACCCCCTGTTCGCAACCCTGACGTGGCTGCTCGCAGTGACAGCCAAAGAGCAGGATGGAATGCTCCGGGTATAGGCAGAGGTGAAGGATAACAGCAAGTATAGCCGTAGGCAGGTGACAGAGTCCTAGGAAGGTAACGGACTGGTACAATAACAGATAACAGCAGGGAATTGCAGGTAACCGACTCGTGCAGCGACAGGTACCACAGTAGAGTAATGCAGGTAACCAGGGGTTAACTCCAGGTAACTCAGAGTTTATACTCAGGAAACAGCAATCAGCACAGCAAACAGAGGACAGGATGGCTAAAGAACATCAACAAACTGAATAAGAACAGAGGCAGGAATTTCTTCAAATGAGTAGAGGTCGAAGGTCATTGGATGTGTTATGGGTAGGACACTGTCCCTTTAAATATCAGAGCAGTGCCTTAGAGGGCAGGCATGTGCACAGAGGAAGCCAGAGAGGATGGGTGCGAGCAGAATCGCGGGTCGGAGCAGGAGCGCAGACATGTGAGTACCTAATATCAGGTGCAGGGAGACACCGGCACATCTGCGGTCCTAGGCAGGGACTGTGGCGTGTACCATGACACCTGCAGATTGCAAGAATGCTACTATGGCATTTCGTGATGCCTTTAATAAGCAAGTCCAATGAAGGACAATTGCTGAATTGGAGGGTTTTTTTTAAATTTAGTGCCCATTGTATTCATATTGGTTTCACTGATAAGAGATCTCATGCTTGGATCACAGGTTAAAACAAAGTATTTCTCAACATTTTACACATTATAACATGTTTCTGTGAGCAGTTAGTAGCCCAGCAGGGAGTTTTATCATTATTGTGTACATGGTCTGGATAAAAATATTGTGGAAAACTGTGTGAATCGGAGCAATGCAAAATACATTTTCTTATGCTATTAGTGCAGCAAATTGACTTTTGAAATCATTAAAACATAGTTAGTATGGTTGAAAAAAAATATATATTTACATCAAGTTTGACCAAGGGTGGGGAAAAGAAGTTGCTGAAAGGAGGAGATAGGTATTTGTTTTCATATTCAAACTTTTTTTAATAATTGAACAAAGCAAAATACAAATATAGATCATACATTACAGTTATCAAAATACAATAAGAAATTAAATAATACAGTCATATTTACAGTAAATATATATCTGTGCATTAATGAAACAGTTTCAGCAAACATTGCGGTATTAAAGAGGTGTTACCACTAAGTAAAGTCCATTGCACAGAACGGCTCTCAGCTAGCTGCAAGCCGATTGTGCATGAGAATGAGGCCCATTTTCCAATGGGAGAAGATCATTCTCTACTTCATTATGTCACATTACTTATTGGTGTTCATGGTTCCCTCAATGAACTGTAGCTGCCCACAACACTACAGCTGCAGCACTCATGTATCCCCAAACCATGACACTCCCACCATTATACTTGACTTGTTTCCGCCACACACTCTTGACACCATCTGAACCAAATAAGTTTACCTTGGTCTCATCAACCACAGGACATGGTTCCAGTAATCTGTGTCCTTAATTTGCTTGTCTTCAGCAAACTGTCTGCGAGCTTTCTTGTGCATTATCTTTAGAAGAGGCTTCTTTCTGGGAAGACAGCAATGCAGACCAATCTGATGCAGTGTGCGGTATATGGTCTGAGTACTGACAGGCTGACCCTCCACCCTTTTAACCTCTGCAGCAATGCTGGCAGCACTCATATGTATATTTTGAAAAGACAATCTCTGGATATGACTATCACTCACCTTTTTTGGTTGACCAAGGAGAGGCCTGTTCTGAGTGGAACCTGTCTTGTTAAAGCACTGTATGGTCTGCGCCACTGTAGCTCAGTTTCAGGATGTTAGCAATCTTCTTATAGGATTGTTGTAAAATAATTAAATAATTAGTACTCACCTGTTAGAGTAGCCCTCATTCTATTACTCAACAAGATCACTTTGTTGGGTGTTAGCCAACTGGCTACCATGAAAGAGCAACAATGACTGGGGAGACAAAATGGCTTTGCGAAAAACCTACCACAAAATGTTAAGTATATATTTTGGGGGAGGGAGTTAGTGAAATCACATGGTTATTGATAAAATTACACTAGCCAATAATGGTTCAAAAATGTATTGTATAATTTGAACAGAGATGTGAATATATATTAATATATGAATAAATGTTCTTTGGAAGAAATACAATATGTAATGAAAATTAACAGGCCCATAAATAGTGGTAGGATATGTCAAAGAATATGAGCGCATCTCATTAGCAAATTTCATAAATCATAGTTTTGCAAAACAAAACATAGGCATGAAATTAAAACATAATAAGTAAGGAGATGTTCACACGGCTTATTTCATGACGCATTTCGGGGCACTATTGCCCTGCAATGATGCCCTGAAATATGTCTTGTAATTACGGTAATCATAACTCTCATATAGAGCTATGATTACCTGCTGTCTTCCCTGCCGCGTGTACACTGGAAAAAAGTGACATACAGTATCATATCAGGGATAATAAAAGTGAATGGCGTTCTGATCAGCGCATTCTTCTAAACACAAGGCGTCTTGCGCATGCACAGGTAAATGCTGCAAGACGCCGTGTGAACATACCCTAATTGTTGTAGATTGAGTTAATTCCGAAACATTTGTACAGTTCTCATGAAATTATTCACCTACTGTATGCAGGGAAAACTTTTATCATCAACGTGTTAGTGAATTGCAGAAGCTGCAAAGTTATGGACAATAAGCATAAGGAATTTTGACTTTGATTATGGCTCCCAGACAATGCTACGCTTATAGAATTAGGGTGCTTTTTTTTCAGAAATGCACATCATTAATTGCTGTGCATTTCTGTAAAAAAACAACCCAAAAAAAAGCACCAAAAAACGCAGTGTGTAAAAGCACCCTTAAAGAACATGCAAAATGGAGGCAGTTTAGGCCTTGTATATATGTGTATACACCATTCCAGTGCAATCATGTACATCACTTACATGTGAATATGGCAATCACTGGCCTCATCAGTCACCTGCTGTACATGCCAGCAGAGATTGCTAAGGTTGCTTCTACACAGTGTGCTTTTGGTGGATTTTGTGGAGTGTTTTTTTTCAGAAATGCACAGCAATTAATGCTGTGTATTTGGGCAAAAAAAAAAGTACCAAAAACTCACTCTGTGAAAGCAGCATAAGGCCAGTGATTTGTTGCAACCCCTTAAATTTCCTTTATGGTGGGAATGTGAGGGAATAAAACACTTGCTGGCTTCCCCCCACAGAATATAACTGATTGCTGAAGGCCCCACCAATAGGACCCCATATGTTTTGTGTTTTATTAGGAGCATCTTGCAATAAAATGGCATTATACAAAGCAGACAATGGCTATATCTACACAGCTTATATTAAAATACCATTGAAAATCTGACAGTATTTTAACATCGCTGCACCAGGGTGTTTGGCGCGGGTTTGCGACAAAAGCCGTGGTTGGCTTTTGGCGCGGGTTTGCGGCAAAAGACGCAGTCAGTTTTCAGATTTGCCGCTGGCCCAGTACATTGACTATATTGGAATCTGCCGGGAATCCGCCAGAAGATAGAATGTTCTGTCTTTCGGCCGAGGGCCGGTGGTTTAGAAAGCAGACAGTAGAAAATTCATGCTGTGTAGATTACAGCATGGATTTTCTACTGCTATGTATGGGGCACTGGTTACAGACATAATTTCGGCAGAAACTAAATACTGAAAACACCGAAAAGCCGACCAGATACTGTGGAGACATTACAAGAGGGTATCGGGCGTCTGAATGACGGAACATGTGGCAAATTTGGCGTGTGGTATACCTAGTATAGCATATATGAAGTGCCTAACTTAGGCAAATAGCATATCATTATTAGCATATTTAATGCTCCTAATTTAGCCGCATTATAATGTGTCATACCTGCCGTAAATGCACTTAGTTTTGGTGTACTACAGTTCATTTATATAGAGAATAGGGCATCAACAGTGTTTTGGCATAAAATACACCAAAGAAAGACAAAGCTTTAATGGGACATGTTGCCGTTAGTTTTTTGCTGAAGCTTTGATTACCCAACTTTCTTGCAATCTGTCTTGAAGGGGTTGTCTGTGTCAATTTTTTTTAAATAAATGTGTACAGGTTCTGCAGTTAGTAACAAATTAAAAAATGTACATACATCTCTGTCCCTTACTGCCATCTCGAGCAACCAGCCATTGTTCCACCATCTCCCTGGGTCTTCTGTATACTTCACAGTTCTTCACAGTCAGCCTTTGATTGGCTGCCTGCTGTTCAAAGACATTTTTTGTCAAAAAAACTTATCAGTGGAACGGTAAGCATCCTTCCAAAACTTTAGGATGTTTCTTACATCACTTAAAAGTTGTTTTAAGCATCATAGACAGAAAAGTGCAAGTGCAAACGTTTTTAGCGACATTGACTCTGTTGGTCTTTTTGAAGCTGCTGTGGGTCTTTTAATTAAAAAAATCATATGGACAATCCCTTCAGTTTAAGGTGCCTCATTTCTTAAAAAGATAGGTCCACTGCATACAAGTCCTAACATTAGTAAGAAGGACTGGCTAGCCAATAAGCCATATTCATATCCCCTGCAAAACAAAATACTAATTCCATGATGCTCTATGATGGCAAACCACAAGTTAGAGATAGATAGATAGATAGATAGATAGATAGATATAACAAATAATATGCTATAGTTCAGTACATAGATAGATAGCTATAACAAATAATATGCTATAGTTCAGTACAGGCAGTCCTCCAGTTCCAAACATCTGAATGGATTCCGTTGTTGGGCATTGAGCATTGATGATCGAGCATAGTACGTCGATGCCCCCTCCACAGACTCGGCTTGCCGACCAAGCATCAGCGCAACTCCATTCTCTCCACAATCACAATCCTGCTTACAGATTATGAGCAGACATAAACTCACAAGTGGGCTCGTTTTTCTTTTTTACGAACAATCACCCTACAGATATAATCTTGCATTGAAACACCAGAGGACTATGCCTGTTTCATGTCTTAAAATTCTGCAGCTAAAACAGTAGCTGGTTGTTAGTTATGGGGGGGTTAATTATCCTTTTTGACAGTGACTGTCAAAATGAAATATGAAATGACCTTGCTCTAGTAGATACAGTTATATAAACATGATGACTTGCTTAAAACATAGGAAATGTAGCTGGAAATGTCAGTGCTTATCTTCCTTTTAGAAATAGTGCACTACTTATTTTACTACGGGCCTAGTTACTCTAGGGCATTGCCATTCAGCTTCTTTTTTTTTTTTTTTTTTTTTTTTTAAACAGCCATATTTTTCTAATCTTTGTAAATGTTGTCATTTTTTTTAAGCTTCCTTATGTTATTATGTTCTCTAAAGTGGAAAAAGGAAGTTTTGGTCCGATTCATAGTTTCCTTCTTAAACAGAATGTTTCCATAGTATTGTATTTCTCTTTAAGTAGGACAAAGACTAATTATTTGTTTTTTACCATAGTGCATCATGAAGCTGTGCTCTTCATGTGGGAATTTCAAAAAACAGTGTTGAAAATAGCTACTGCATGTTAATTGTCAACACTGGGCTGTGAATAATATACATTAGCAATTCATTTTACAGGATCCCGAGATAGATGACATCACATATGTGGTTTGTTACGATTTTCTTTGCCATTAACAAACTCATTAACCATTAACTTACCTGTAATATGAAAAGTGTAAAATTGTACTTTAACTTTTTTATTACAGTCAATTAAATAGAAATGACTATAAAACAGTGTTTATTGAGGAATATGAAGACTGTAAGCAGCAAAGGTTAAAGACTGCCATTTAAATAAACCTACAGACTGCAAATAAAATATTGATGTGCTTTTTAAACTTGAGTGATATTTTGTAAAATACCCTGATGCTTAAATGATCTTCATCCATTTAATAAGTAGATTATATTGCGGATAAATATGTAGTTCAACACAATCTTAATTGAAGTGAATTTCCTTCTTTATTCATTTTTATTAAGAAATTAATAGTTGATATTAATTAACATCATTTTTTGTTTTTAAAGGAGAAACTGTCACTAGTCGTGATGATAAAAGTAGATTGCATAATGTAAGTGCTGGGAACCTCACACCTAAAAAATGTAGCTGATGAGGTGGCTCGCCAGCATGTCTTTCAAGTGATCATTTCAACCCTCAAGATTTATCTTTTCGTTTTATATAAGGGCTTGTCTGCTTTTTTGTCACTGTCTTTTCTAGAAAGGGTAGCGCAAGTATTCGTCTGCATTTGTTCATTAAAATGACTTTCTTAGTGTCCACGTATCATAAAATAAATTTTCTTTATTTATATAGGGCCAACATATGTGCATGCAGCACTTTACAATATAGAGGGAATAAGTTCACTATTATATGAATATGCTTACGCTTTTCAAACCTTCTTGATCACAGCACGAATAACTCTATTGCACGTAAAATATTTAACATAATGGAGCAAAACAATGGAACAAAATGTTACAAACAAAATGTTTCTAAGCCAGACAGCAGGGCTAATGACTAGTGTTAAGCGATTTTTATCGACAAAGGGTTGAAAATGAGCAAAAAAAAAAAATAAAAAAAAAGATGGTATTTATGGTGATCGAAAATTTCCAGATCATGCGAATTATAAAGGCTTAAATATCCTGTGCATCATCTATTAAGATCGCGCACTTTTTTCGGCGGCTTCCTGTAATATTGTCGGCAACCGCACAATCAGAATTACACGAATAGAGCAGAAGAGTGAAGATGTGCTGTGCGACCCGTCATGACTGGATGTGTCATGGTTGCGGATTGGCTGGAAGAAAATCACTATGACACGTTTTACACTAGAACAGCCGTTTCCTGTTCTCAGGCTCCTCAGTGCTCTTCCTCAGCGTTCTTCAGTTAGGGATAGGAACCTCGCGTTCTTGCCACTGTGGCCATAAAAACAGTACTCAGCGGAAATTAGTCTTATTTTCTGCACAGAGATGAAGAACCTCGTACTATTCAGCTGTGATCCTTCCCAATTTCAGTTAACAATTAGGGTGTTCTTGAACTATATCTATGTAGTTAGCTATGAGAATTTTAAGAGAAGCAGAATCTTACACTGTAAAATTCACTCATCTGGGCTTATCGGGTAGGTGAGTCGAGGGCGGTGGGAGGAGGGGGCCGTGGGCGAAAACAGACAAGCTCTTATCTTTAAAGAAAACCAACTGGATAAGATCTCCAAGACTTAAGAGTTAGAAAATCTTGTAGTGGAATTATCTATATTATTTAACAGTTGACTATTGAAATATTAACTGGTTATCTGGGCGCGCTGTTGGAACTTCATATTGGTATAAACTCCATCTTCTTTAGTAACAGCAGGTTCTGTCTTTTGTTAGTCTGTCAAGACTCCACTTTTTTTATCAGCTATACTATTTATCAGATTAGTGGTGTGCTAATTTTACCCAATTTGTAACCTGTGCACTGCTTGTATATTATCTCACATTGCAAGTTTAAATTACAAACCGGCAATCTTTTGTATGTCGAGACACAGCTTGTTGTTTGTTGCGCCAGACAAAAAATGTACCAGTGTTCATAACGACAAAAATAACCAATCTACTGTTACGTGTTTTTAGACTTTTGCGCAACCAGCACTGTTCATTGACGACAGCATCTACGTAAAATCTTTTTAATACAGAGTAATCACTTCTATTTCACCAAAGGTGAATTGTAAAGGTGCAAAAAAAATTACCGCTCATATTATTTCAACAAAAAATAACAGTTACGTCTTCGTTTTTTCGACTTTGGCGCTCCAGCATCTGTTCATTGACGCAAACATCTACGTAAATCTTATTATACAAGCAATTCTATATTCACCACTAGGTGAATTGAAAGGGATGCAATATGATATCAGTTTATGATATTCAAAAATGTAACTGTTACGTGTTTTTTGACTTTGCGCATCCTGCCCTGATTCCATTGACGCCAAGCATCTAGTAAAGAATCTTAAAAAGAATTTCTAATTTTCACCATCTAGGTGAATTGATAAAGGTGCAAAAAATACGTTTATTTATAAATAATAACACGTTAGTGATTTTGACTTTTGCGCTAACCACCAGGCATGTTCATTGACGTCCCAGCATCTACTATTATCTTAACAACAAAGCATTTTATACTATTCACCCACAGGTGACTATTGAAAGCGTCGACAAATAATAATACAGGCTTTATCAATCAATACATAAACCACGTTACGTTGTTTTTTGACTACCTTTTGGCACCAGCAATGTTAATTTGACGCTAGCATCTCGTAAACTCTTAAAACAGCAATTGCATATATTCAAACAGGTGAATTGAAAGGTGCACAAAAAATACAGTTTATTACTCATCAACAAACATTAAACAGTTATCGGGTTTGTGACTTTTGCGCACCCAGCACTGTTCATTGAGCCGACAGCATCTAAGTAAATCTTTAAAACACAGCAATTTCTATATTCACCACAGGTGAATTGAAAAGGTGCAAAAAATTACAGTGTTCATGTTATAATTCAAAACATGACACAGTTTAGTCAGTGTTTTTTTACTTTTGCGGCATCCATGCTCACTGTTTCATTGACGGGGCCTTAGCAATCGATCTATCTATGTAAAATCTTAAATTATGCCAATTCTTTATTCACCACAGGTGAATTGAAAGGTTGCAAAAATACAGTTTTAATTATATCAAAACTTAATCTGTTTCACGTCGTTTTTGACTTTTGCCGCACTCAGCACGTGTTCATTGACGCCAGCATCTACGTAAAGTCTTAAATTAGCAATTTCTATATTCACACACGGCTCGAAATTGAAAGGTGTCAAAAAAAAAAATACAGATTTAGAGTATGATCAAACATAAACAGTTACGTGTTTTTTTACCTTTTGCGCACCCAGCCATGTACTTGATCGCAGCATCTACGTAAGACTTGCTTTATTAATAGCAAACTTCGTAGTAGTGACACAATGGTGAATTGAAAGAGGTGCAAAAAATACAGTGTTACTGATATCAAAAAACATAACAGTTACGTGGTTTTTTTTATGACTTTTGCGCACTCAGCACTGTTCATGAGCGCTTAGCATGCTAGATGTAAATTTTAAAAACGCCAATCTGTTATTCACGCCTTAGAACAGGTGAATTGAAAGGTGCCATAAGAAATAAGTAGTTTCATTATATCAATCTAACTTAAACGCAGTTTCGTGATATGTGTTTTTGGACTACTTTTGCAGGCCACCCTAGCAAGTGTTCATCTTGTACCGTCTTTTAAGCATCTACGTAAATCTGAAAAAAGATACGTGCAATTTATATTCACCACAGGTGAGTATTGATGGAGGTGTCATGTGTGAAATGACCGTTTTACTTTTAATACCAAAAAATGATATCTAAATAGAGTGTTTTTTTGGACTTTGTTGCCGTCCAGATTTGTTGATAGAACCTTGCCAGTTAACATTTGGAATTCCTACGCAATGTTTTGTTTTTGATTTTTATAGAGGGATTTGGAGGATATAGCTGTGATTTTGTGCCTGTTCTTTTAATAAGAGACTTTCGTCATAACTATTCCTATTGTACATTCTCTCAAATTTTTCTATATTTATGAACCATGGAGCGAAATGCAGGAGGTAAGCGAGCAAAGAGGGGCGGATAGCACGATGGAGGTGAGGTACGAGGAGGAGAAAGGTGCTCCTTCACAGTGCTGGGCGACAACAGTCATGCCAGGGATCGTCGCAGTTGCCTAGGAACCGTCCAGGCCTGTCCTTCGCCTGGGCTACAGGGACCTGTGATAATATAAGTAGATAACGACATCGTCGCCATTCTGTCTCATTCAGTGGTTTTAACTGCAACCTGCCATTCCTAGCAGTCTTACTTCTCCTCGTCCTCGCAGTCCCGGTCCACAAATTGTCGTCATCAGCCATCATCAGCACATCCCGTCTCAACCATGAAGAAGCAATATGTCAACTCTTGTACCCGAACCCGAGTTTCTTTGTGGATAATCCATTTGTCTTTGATAGTCCTACTTTGCATGACTAGAACTGCGGTTTGGGGTCAGTAACGGTCGATGTTAAAAAGTCACAGAGGATGATCTAGTCTGCATAGTCGGGCCCAGATTACTGAATGACACCAGAGGTGGTGAAGGAAGTACGGTCAATCGGCAAAAATCCCGCCGCGGCCGGATCGGCAAAACGCCTTGCAGTGCCCCTTTGCTCGTGTAGCCCGCAGCGTTCCTGGATGCAGAAAGTCAGGATCGACCAAGTCACCTGTGTTGATGATGCTGATGATGACGATAATTGCGGATCCTATCCTGGTACTTCTTCCGCAGGATTTGCTTGCGAAAGAAGCTTCATCTCTGATGGACTTGATGGAGGGAAGACGAAGGGTGGTCAGACTGTAGTATTACGGGTCACAGCCTACAAAAGAGGGCGATTCGTTGGAGGGGCGGTCGCAGAATGTCCGCTGACTATGATTCGCCGACCTACGAGTCAGGAGCCAAACGTTCCACGCTACTCGCTTATCGCCGTCAAAAAAAAAAAAAATATAAAGGGTTTTTTTTTTATTTATCTTCAGGGTGACCTCTCGCAGGTACGTACTGGGCGCCTTTCTTTTAGAGAACAAGCCTCTCGATTCACTCCCTATGCTTTGTCATGATGCCGCCTTTGCCCGTGTAAACGCATGAGAGTAGATGGCAGAACCTTAACCGTTGGTTAAACACACCACTCGCAACATTGTTCTAGTCACGTGCAGCGAAATGCATTGGAGTTGAAAATTGGACAGTGGGAAACACTTGCGCCACAATAAAGGCCAGACCGATCGCCGAGCTCCCAACCTCCACTGTCAAACCACCTTACTGTATCCGCCTCCTACTCCTCCCGCCTACCACCAAGCGTTCCTCAGATGCCAAGTGCTCTCCTCAGAGTCATGATCAGGGGGACTCCAGCCTCCGCTTACAGCCTCCCACCGTCGCGTAGCAGTACACACAGCACTTATACACCAGAGTGGTAACCATCCTGTATACTCCTACTCGACTTTTCAGACCAGTTACGACCTTGCACGCCGTTTTAAGCGGCCTAGTCTAGCTGCCAGCCACTTCACCCCTTTGTCTGTCAGAGGTTTGGGCTAGTGAGGAAGAAACAGCTTTTGAACCCAGAAACCAATCCCCAAAGCCGCGTAAAGCTATGACGTCGGCAATTGCCAGGCTTGTGGCCTTGGAAATGTTGCCTTTCCGTCTGGTGGACACAGATGGGTTCCGCCACGTCCGGTGGCCCTCGCTTGCCCCCAATACACAGATGCCGTGGCAGGCTCTTTCTTTGCCAGAAAAAGCCTCCCTGACACCATGCGCCAGCCACGTCGGTCATCTAAGTAAACTATTTCAAAGAGCCAGGTTTGCTCAGGCATCTGTGTCCGGAAAATATAACGTCCACCATCTCACACCTACAATGATCACACATGGATTAGTAAGCTACGGCCAAGGCCCGCTTTATACTCTGTAGACAGATCACCTAGGTGTGCCTGGGTGGGTTGGTGAACTCCAGTGGGAGGCGTGACTGGTGGTCTTTCTAAGGCTCGGCGTGATCGCTCTTCAAAAAGAAGCAAGGGTGGGATGGTGCAGGGCTTCTTTCCCACTAAAAGGTCCCTCTACGGGTGGCATATACGTATGCCAGAGACACCAGGACGTGTTGGAATTTAATCTGCCTTTGGAGTACGTCCACCACACACTGCGCCAAGGAGATTTGTGGGACAGGGCTATAAGCAAACGAGGACCAACAACAGCGCCTAGCGATGGCTGGAGTGACTAGAACCTTGATTGCCAGGCAAGGTGTGTGTGCGACTAAGCGGGCGAAATCATGATGGTCCGGCCCCTTTTAAGATCGGTAGGCGGGGAGCAACTCCCTTGTCCTGGCACATGTCATGAAACCTTGTCGTCTCAGAAATTTCTAAGCAGCTACCGGGGTACTGGACGGCCTGCTGAGACTGCTCGACGGGTCCTGATGTTCGCACATTCCGCCGTTCGCACCCTGCTTCCGTCCCGCTGCGCTGAGTATATAACCCTGACAGCGATCAGCCTCGGCCTCCCCGTCAACAGTCTCATTGTTGAACGTCCGGTAACACGCTGGATTTACACCCTCAACATGCTCCAGCGATTGTAAAGCCCTAGCTGCGCTCGAGAAACTGCCAATGACGCAGTACGAAGTGGACACATGGACCTGAACAAGCTAAGCGGTTAACGGAACACTTGGTGAGCTGTTGAACCACCGTGTTGTGGCATGGCACGGATTCGAAAGAGCTCTTTGCACCACCTTTCCAGTTTTGAAGAAGCCAACTACCATGGTCATGTGCGGAACAATGCACTTGTTCAAGCATTCGAGCATTGTGGTGATCTTCTAGTTCTGGAACACCAACAGATCGTTGGACACTCTGTAAACAACTGGTTCCCGCCAGCGACGGAGGAGCGAGACGGAAAGATGCGGAACGGAAGCACTTTCTCTCCAGTCAATTCCTCACAAGGGCCCGGACTTGTTTCCACATTCTTTGGTCTTCATTAGGCTGATATGTGGTTCGGGTCCCAGAGCTCGTGCAAGGTTGGCGACATTCTGAGCTCTCCAGGGATGCAATCCATCTCTAGGCAACGTCCAGAGGCAGTGTTGAAGCCTGTGCCGGAAGGCCAGCGGAGGAGGAGGATCGGTATTCCATGACCCACCGATCAGTTACACGACGGTCCTCGCCTTGGAAAGAGGTTGTGCGTAGTGTGAATTAGTTGAGGCCGGTGCGGTGGAAGGATAGGAAGATATGTTGTGCTTTCGGTTGCCCTCGACCCAGAGGTTGTGAGGAAAATCATATGGCTCCATTCTATTAACATGAGCTGCTTGGATGCTTCCATTTCCTCTCAACATGATCCTCGCAGTAAGGCATCATTAATGAACAAAGACAGTTACTGGGTGGTCCACCTCCTGGATGCTACCGGTTACAACACAAAAAATCCAGACTTCTACTTACACCCACCCACAATAGAAGAGTAAAATGCAGGAAATGGTAGTACGAGTGCTGATTGTTCTCAACTGGAGACAATCCTGATGCGTCCTTGATTCACGTTCCCCAATATGTCACGGTGAACAACCATCAGCGACGTGGACAGCTCAGTAGGAGTGCCAAGTGGGTAGCCAAATGGCAGCAGACCGGGCAATCGGTGGCAGAAGCATACATGGGTGACTCTTCTTGGCACATCTTTTGTTTACACACCTCACCAAACTCTGCATGCAATGCAGCGGCACAAATCCCAACACACAGAGACTCAGCTGTAAGTATTCATGGTGCAACGTAACTATTGCGTCTCAACACCACGATGTTTTTTGCATGTGTTCCGCGACCCAAATCAGAACTTCACTAGGGTATTCAAAATGGACAAGGAACTGGCAAGAGCCTGGCTCGTCACGCACATTGAGGTGTTGTCCTGCCCTATCAGCCAAGTGGTTACTCAATTATTCTGTGAGAGAGATCCTTTCAGCACAGCGGAGGATGTCATTATCAGACACAAACGCTTCCAGGCATCTGTCCACAAGATAATGTGGATCTGTTTGACCTTTCATCAAGATGAAACCTCAGCCATGGATCTCTGATTGATGTTGTGGCCCCACCCCAATTTGCGAGGTCCACCTATAGTTGCCAGTCCTACTTCACATTCCTTTTCAAACAGAACTGGTCCTCTTGAAAACTTTTTTTTAAAATGATCATTTCTTCAACTGCCACCCCCAATTTTTTATTCTCTTTTCACTCAACATGTTCATTTTGCTGGTTTTTGCTGTGAGGAGAGAACTGTAATAGATGACAGCATAGGTTTCATTGACATACACCGTATATTCCTGATCTTACTCATTTTTGTATCTTAGAGTGTTTCGCTTATTTATGTCAATGGTTTGTTCTTTTTGAGAGTCATGTTGCTGTGAGATTTCAGCAATAATATGGTGCCCTTTGGATACAAGAAAGTGGCTTCAAAGTGTGCCATTCTGCCCCTTCCAGACAACATTTAGTATTATAGTGGTTATGAGATAGGACTCACTATTTATAATTCTTTATTGGGGTCATGTAGCTGTTGAGATTATCAGCAAATAATCATGGGTTCCTTTGTAACACGAAAATGTGGCTTTCTAAGTGGCATTTCTCCCCATACACACAATTTTTAAACAGTGGCTGAGAATAGTCAGTTTTTATAAATTTTTTGGGTCATGCTGCTTTGTAAATGCAGCAATACTACAGGTCCTATTCGGAAAAAAATGTTTGTTTTCCTAATAAGACATATTGTTCTTCCATTCGTCAAAAGAGGCTCTTTGCGGTCATCCTTTGAATTTTTGGGGGGCATTTTGTGTGACATGCAGCTATAATACAGGTTCCTATTCTAAAAAAAAATGTTAGTTCTCATTAACAGATAATTTAGTTCATTCACCATTGACCAAATGTGCGCTCTCAAGGGTCAATGCTGTTGAATTTGTTAAGGGGGCATTATTGCTGTGACATGCGCAGCCTATACTAAGGTCCTATTTAACAAAATGTGTAGTTTCCTGTTAACAGACATTTGGTTTTCATTCACAGGCGTTTTTGTGAGAGTGGCATCAGCTGGGTTTGATGGTTGCGCTGTACAGAATGCAGGAATAGGTTTAGGACACTGTTTAATGGACACGCAACATATTGCAAATAATGAACTTTGTTGTATGCAAGATTCACTTTTAACCAATAGCTATCAAATCTCTGTATTGAGACAACCCATTAATACAATGAGAAGAAAAAGAGAAAACAAAGACATGGTGCGATTCCAATCCTATTTTAAAAAGTGTTTTCTAAGAAATTAAAGTACTTAAAAAACTTTGCATGTACAAAATAGCTGTTACAAAACAAATTCCTCTGATTCTGACAAAGGGAGGTAAGGAAATACATCATTGACCATGATGTGGTTATTCAGGAGAGACATGGAGTATGGAGATGGGACAGTGAACAAGTACAGAGACCATTTCCTCAGCCACGAGTGAAGTAAAATGGAGTAAAAGAAAGCCAAGATAAAGGCAACTGGGTGTAAACAGGAGCCATTTAACACCAGTATTTCCAGTGATAGTTGCGATGTTGGTCACCATCATCATTGGTGGGGCAAGTGCTACCCCAGGCGTATTGACTGTGTACTAGAGGAAGGTGGGAGTTCCTCACAATTCCGCTTCAGCGTACTCTGATTTAGCACGACGAGTTTTCGTTTGCTGCGTGTTCATCCACAGGCAATTTATTAACCTGACGTGTTAATAGATGACGGACGCCAGCCTGGCTATCAACCGCACCCACTGTAGTTTCGCGCCCCTGGGTCATGCTTGTGGCACCAGGACAGGTATAGTTCAATGTCCACTTCAAACTAAAATGGTGGTGTTGAAAAGAGACTTCCTTTTTACAATTGCACTTGTTTATTTAATGTGGGTGGGTCTTGCAGTGTTTGGGGCGCATGCTGTGGCCATGGAACAGTATAGTCATTGTCCAGGAGCAAACTTGATGCGTGGTTGAAAGACTCTTTTTCCCGGCACGATTTTTAAATGTGGGGGTAATGGCACGGTTTGGGGCTCATGCTGTGGCCCAGGGACAGGTATAGTCAATGTTTTGCTCTAGTGGTAACTAAAAATGGTGGTGTAAGACTCACTTTTTCCGGCCACTTTTTAAAATGTGGGGGGTTTCCATCGAGGGTTTGGGGCTCTCTTGCTTGTGGCCCAGGACAAGGTATAGTCAATGTCCCAGTTGATCAACTAAAAGGTGGTTGAAAGACTACCTTTTTCCCTCGCAACTTTTTAAATTGTGTATGGGTCTCATGACTGGTCTTGGGGCCTAAATGCTGCGTTCCAGGACATGGGATATTCAATCGTCCCAGTTCAGTACAGCATGATGGTTCAAATCAATTATCTGCCTCTCCTGGCACTTTATTATTTTGTGGGTGAGGCAGGTTTAAGGGTCAGGCTCATGTTTGGTACAATGTCAAAGGGATAGTAACATGGTCTGTGGACTTTTTCTTCATGTGTATCTTTTTTAACCTTAAGTGTAGTTGCCTAAGATGTAGCATGTATCCATTTGACTGTTGTGGATGTTAATTTCAGCTTCTCCAGCCTTGTTTGGGTGTAATAATGAAGGTGTTGTTGCTCTCCCATAGACTTTAATGGTCATCGCGCATAATCGATGCTCACTATCTAAAAACCTTATCGATAGCGGCCGACTATCGACTATCGATCGATCTCGATAGCCAACGCAATCGCTCAACACTACTAATGACCCCTGGTTTTGCAGGGAACTGAAGTACGTCACTATAAAATTACATAGGGCCATGCTGCAGTTCCCCGTACTGTGGAAAAACAAATAATTGAATGCAACAATTGTATCCCCACCAATTCATGGCATATCACAGCAGGCAGTTCCCCTATTCATCAGTTCTGTTGTTGGTCTTGCTCTTTCCTTGAATGCAAGTATTGTTGGTGTACACACTGTATGTACACTATAGGTGCATGTGTAGTGGCCTAGAGGCCAAAAAGACCACTGGAAGCACCAGGTCATTATCGTATTGTAGGCTGGTGCTGGCGGGGTGTAGCCTCCCTTAGACCCAAAGTGACATAGTAGGCTTGGGCAAGAACCAAAATCCATCTTGGGTATGGACTGATCTCTGGATGTTTGATGATGAAGTGTCACAATGCGTGCCACGGTCGCTGCTCTGGATCGTGGATGCGCTTATGTCTTTGTTTCCCAGGTTGATCATCACTCACCTCTCCCTGCTCCTGCTCCACTCCCGCTCTCAGTCCCTGTCCAATATTCGGAAATGTAAAGGGCCAGCGCTCCACTGATCATCCATCACCAGACGCTGGACCCTTTATTAAGTCACTCCTTCAGCTACCGTGCCAGTGTATTAGTGTGTCTTCCCTGTGTCTACTTAGGTTTACGCTGTCTGGACTTTGATAATATTGGTCTTGGTATACTGGTTTGTGCAGTAACAGTACAGTGATATTTGCTCCTTATATAGCGATATTATGTGGTAACTGTGTTATCATTATTTAGAGAAGTGTTTCTCAACTCCAGTCCTCAACATCCACCAACAGGTCATGTTTTCAGGATCTCCCATAGAATGCACTGACAGCAATTATATCACCTGTGGAGAATGCACTGACAATAATGATATCACCTGTGCTATAATGAGGAAATCCTGGAAACTTGACCTGTTGGTGGGTCTTGAGGACTGGAGTTGAGAAACACTGATTTAGAGGCATCATGCATAGAAAATTGTCTTTATAGCTATTAGTATGTATTTTTTATACACAATAAATTGTTTCATTTAAATACATCCTTATAGACCGTAATAACACCACTGTTGTATTGTTGGAATTGTTTCTTTTTTCCATTCCACCTAGCTGGGGAGGGCGCAGGCAGCGTGCATCAAGTTAGGGCCAAGGACTTGAATTTTTTCATGGAGGGACCCATTGGCACTGCTTACCTAGGGCACCAAAATGCCTTGTCCCGTCCCTGTATCTTTGAAGGACTCAACCTTATGTAATGAAGAATATGAGCTCTAAGGGTCACATGTATGAAACTGTTTAGTTCTAAAACTCACTCTTTTGCCCATAGTAACCTATGGGCAAAAAAGTGAGTTTTAGACCTAAACAGGTTCATACATGTGGCCCTAAGAGTGAAAATTAAACTTCTCTAGTCACTGAAACTTTTACTGTACATTGTAGAAGTTTCATATTCGATGTTGATTTCCCAGCATCAAAGTATCAAAAGAGCATTTCCTAAACATTGCTGATACAACACAACATTAGGAGCACTCTATAAATAGCAAAAACAAAGCGAACATAATAATTTTATCAAAATGTATTTCTGCTACTTTAAGATACATGAAAATTTGAGGTTTTTAGCACATATTTGTGATCAAAACTGTAAGGGCCCATCCACTGTGACAAGATGACCTCACTACTGATGGGAACTTACTCTGAAATTTTACCTCACTTGGGGTGACATGTATGAAAGGGGCTGCGCCAGAAGTCTGGTGTCTTTTCAGACCAAGAACTAGTGCAGCCCTGTTTGCTATATTTTTAACTTGGTGCACTCCAGTATCAGGCGCATTACAGAGCGTCCGCGGCACTTTTTAACGTGCCTGAGATTAAGGAATGTGCTGGAGGCGTGTCACACTACAACCATATGAAGCTACACATTTATAGTTTCAGTATGGCAAATCCAGGCGCATTACTGCTGGAACAGGTAAACCACTTTAAAACTGGTTTACCTGAGCCTGAATTATCATTTATATAGCAGTACACATGCCATAAAGACAGTACTAGTTATCACTAAATATTGAAGATTAACTTGTTCTGCTTCATATGAAAAAAAAGATTGTTGTGCTTTCTGTTGGGAATGTTTAAGAGAAGACTAAATGGAACTGGATAGTGAAGGGTTGATGGCACCCTGGGTTATCGACCATTTTGCACGCTTGTGCTTTTGTGCTTATAGGTTTCCTTACCACACTGATCTCAGAGGCAATCTATAGAGCTACTGGTACTCTATGTAAAGTCTTTAACAGGGATCCTACCTACTATGTCAAATTTAGATTGCTGATGGCTTGTTATTTGGCAAAAGGTGTTTGAGCTTCTTCAGGTACTAGGGCCTGGAAGCATTTGGCACACATTTTTTTTAAAAATATCTTCAGTGCTTAACTCCAAACTGAGGGATTAAACTTGACTTTTATTAAAAACACAAAAAATAGATACTCTCAGTATTCAGCATTTATGCTGTTGCGATACAAAGTCCTTATTCATAGCTAAATCTTCTTCATCTGCTTCCAATTTTCCCCTTTTAAAGGGATTTTGCCACAATCTCATTTCATACCTTCTGCATCCAGCTCTGTGTGCTCAGAAGGGGGCGTGTGTGATTTGTTTGAATTGCATATCATGTGACCCAGCAGGATGACATCACCAGGCCTTTCCTCTGTGTAGTCAAAGAAAGGTCTGTTTATGTAAAGCATTGTGAGTAGCTGAGAGGTAAGTTTTTGCCTCCAGGCACAAGGGTCCTAGGTTCGAATCCCTGCAGGAACCAAACCTGTGTTTTTGTTTTTTTTTTCTTTCTCAATGCACAAACCTCATTGAGGTTTCTTTTTATTTGCACTGTTTGACTAATTACTAAGGAGTACAGAGGACAGGAGTAGAGTGAGAGAACCTGTGGTTTGAACACTCAGTAGCTGCCTGAGAGGAGAAGTGATGTCTGAGCATGTCTGACCAGAAATGAGGAGCTCTCAGCCCTGCTCACATCCCCTGGAGACGAGCTGTAAACAGTGGATCACTAAAGGAGCAGCTAAAACAAAAACGGTGCAGAATTTTTAATAATAATGAATGGTGAAAATGTTTGTTATTTCATGTGCAAGCTTCCCACGTCAATTGTACTTCGTGGCAAAACCCCTTTAAGCAGTGTCAATGACATAGTAGCTACTTCTGGATCTTAGGGATTAGAAAGCTTCTTTCAGGTACACAATTGTAGTTCTACTTAATGTGGGAAAAAATACAGAATTAAACTTGAAAGATAATGCATCATGATGTTACAAGACAGTGATTTATCTCAACTTTTTCAGTGTTTTTAAATGGCAGCTTTGAGATCACAGTCCATCTAAACTTTGCTACATCTGTATGGTGCCACTATTTAGCAGTACAGTACTTTTTCAGCACCTCCCTAACTTTTCTATGGTACTTTCATGAATTCGGATTTTAGCTCTGTAGCAGAAAAAGTATTTTATGCTTAATTTATTTTTTAAAAGGTATAAAAAGTTAAGCTTAGTGTCGGGTGAAAGTGGAGACATTGTAAAAAGGGTTGCCCGAGGTCTGAGAGTCTTTTTCTATGCTGCATGCTGCAGTCTACGTAACCACTTATGAACTCCCCTTGTGGAGATTTGCTGTTTGATGTAAGGAGCAGACATTGGGCATCCTGTTGTGGAGGAAAAAAAGTCAGCTCTCACATTACAAAGAGTTTATGCCAGCCTGAGCCAAAATTTACAATGTTTGCTATTGTGGGCATAAAAACCCTGTGAATATGCATAATAGTCTTGACAACTTGTAAGAGCATCTGTAGACTCATACAGAGATTTTAATAATATACCAAGGTCAATTGTGTCATTTGCACATGCATATCACAGGAAGTTCACAGAAAGAAGCAAGGTATAGATTTTTTTTTTATAGATTTGTTTCTTTTGATATATTTTCTTTTACATATTGAACACTAAAATAGCAAAAAAAAGAAAAAGAAAACATAAGCACAAAAAAGTAAAACTGTGAATTATTGGAGCACAATTATAAGTGTGGATATGGACATCGGAAAGAATAATTGTGGACCTCCAAAATATTTCCAGTGGTCGCCATGACTTTCATAGTTACTGATTCTCTGCAGTTGCTACCAGTTAACCACAAGGGCTCGTCCCCACGGCAGAGAGCAAATAGCGGTCGGTTTATCTGACCGATATTTGCTCTTCTTTGCGGCCATGCACACGGCTGCCAAGGGACAGCCTTTCTCTTCTGTTTGCGAAGAAAAGCACCCCCCCCCCCCCCTTTGCATAGACTTGTTCATATTCTGCCCGAAAACCGGGTGAAAGAATGAACATGTTCTATGTTTTTCGGACGGCCGGCGGTCTAAAAAGCCACCCGGCGGAAAGTCTGTGCAGTGGGGATCGCTGCATGGATTTTCCATTGAGGTCCATGTAAACATTTGTCAGCCGGTTTGCAGATACCTTTCACAACCGAAAACCGTCAGCAAAACTGGCTGACAAACCTTGCAGTGAGGACACACCCCAATTGCTAAGCATTAGCATTTTTCCCACATCCAGTAAATGATACCTAAGGTATATTACAGTGGCCTTTAAGGGACTCAAGACTAATCTAATCTAGAAAACAAAATTGAATCTTGTATCTCTGTGTCTGCAATGTACAGTATAGGTGTTATAGTACATTACAGGAGTTTCATAATGTTTTATAATGTTTGCATTAATGTTTGTTATCACAGTGGTTTTTATCCTATGTAAGATTTCTACTGAACTTTGTGAAATCCCTGTGACTCTGCTAACAGCTTGAGCACACGTCCCCTGTTGACCTGAAAAGCGTTAAGTCATGCTGCTTGGTAGATATGTAAATGAGTTTACAGTCACTCAGTCTCAGTGGAGGGAGTTTCTATAGCAACCATATAGGAGAGTTTAGCAAAGGTTATGTAAATTAGTCAAATTTAGTATTAAAGGGGATGTATCGCTTCCTTAGTTCGGCTGATTCACACTGCTCTCAGCTTCTCAACTCTGGAAATGCAGGGGCGTTTCTTCCCCTCCCAGCTGGGTGACATCATCCCCCCCTTCACTGTGCATGGTGGCTCCCGAGACTCCCCCCCCCCCCTCCTCTCGAGTCCACATGTCACTGTGTCTCTCCCTGCAGTCTTATTTTGTAAGAGCTGTATACATACCACAGGCTGCAATCTAGACTGAGCAACTGAACTCTTCTCCTCTCACAGCTGGAGATGCTCTATGAACGGCACAGATCTCGCTTCTATGCAGGAGAGTTAGGCACCGGGACAAAACTGTTATATTTTCTCATTGTAGAATCTGTTGCAGTCTGTTTCTGCTGGGTGTGGAGAGAGAAAATGTTACGGCCCCTAACTCTGAGTTAGGCAGGGATCGACACAAATTGTGCTATTTCCTGATTGTGTAAGCCATTCAGTGTAATTCTGTTTCTTCTGCCTGTATAAAGTGAAAATATGACGGTCCCTTACTCTGAGTGAGAGACACAGCTCCGTGAATTCGACCGAGGGCTGTACAGAATGTAAATGAGCTCTCAGCTAGTGAAATGCAAGGAGGAGGGATCCGGAGGGATTCGACCAGGACTGGATATCAGTGTAAACAAAAACACAAGATAAGGAATACTGTGAATACAAGACAGCTTTGCTAATGACATCCAATTGCAAAGTTGCTTGTTTTCACTGTCCCCTTATTCTGAAGACCATTTAATGAAATGATAAAACCCCTTTAAGGGTTGGTCTCCCTTTTTCTGTCTTTGGGTTAATCAAGCTAGCTAATCAGAGGTGTTTCCATCATGCCGCCCTGACAAAGGCTTAGGGTACAACTTCACCCTTTCTTACCTGGCCGCGTGAGAGAGGATTAAAGAGAGAGAAGAACAACTTTAACAGGAAGGAAGCAGCAGTCTATCATAGCAGGACTTTGAATTCCCAGGATTTTCTGAGGTAAATTTAGTCCCGCCAAACCTCATGGCCTTTAGGACCTAGCAGCTTCTGGCCTTGCCCAATACCCAATAGTTTCAAGAAGATACCCAGATCACTTGGGGTTAAGGGAGACTTCTTGCTGACTAATCTGGAAGGCATTTATGCAAAGGGATGTTTAAAGTGTGGGATTACTGCTTCTTTATTGCATGGCTGTGTGACTTGGACTGACGAATATGTCTGTGTTAGAAAGTGATCCTTCTTCTGTGTGTAACATTATTGCCAGGAAGTAAAGCCAGCTATACTTTGAAAACATTAACTCTCTATCTCCTGCCTGTTCATTCTGCACCATACATCAAGGACACCTCACATATTATCAAGGGCATTTGAGCTAGACGCCATCATTAGATTGTATCCCGGGGGAATTATACCATCATCATCTTAAGTGCAGACTCCCTCTTCACTGGTGTCAGACAATGGAGGAGCATGAGAGAAGTTTGTTGTTAGGCTATGGTCACTGTGACACGGTGCAGGCTGACTACTGCTACCGCTCCCTTCGTCCTCTCCTCTGCCCCTCTCCGACTGCTCCGATTCACCACAAAATGGTTCCATGAACAGGATGGCTGTGTGACCTGCAAGCAAGATGTGCTGCAACTGACAACTAGCCATCTTGAAAGATCTATGGTAAAATCCATCCTGCAATATCTGTATTTGTACAACTAAGGACTGCGAGTTCTGTTTGGGACTGTATTATTACTAACTCTGTGGATTACCATGTTTAAGCTGCTACCACTCCCTTCGTCCTCTCCTCTGCCTCCCTCCGACCGCTCTGGTTCTCCACATTTCATCTCATGTCACCTGAAAACATGACTTCCGTAAAGCAACTAGAACTTATTATTTTTGTGGTCTGAGCTTCAGCCTGTGCATAAAAACAGCTTTGTGGTAGGAAGAAATATGCTTAAATGAGATAGTAACACACTTGGTAGTGTGTTCCCATCTGTGCTGTGGGATTGAAAGGAGGCCACCAAATGGGAAGACTGTTGTAATAACTCACCCACCTCAGGATGTGGATCCACTGGACAACTCATGTATATTAGCATAAAGCTATTGGAGGATTTTAAGGAGTTCCACGGTTGAAGAGAGACCGGGATTTTGCCATAGGGGACTCCCTGGTTGCAACCGCAAACATGGTCATCTGTGGTGGAGTGGCGGCAGTTGACATGCAGGCAAGGAAGTATAGTCAGTTGATATGCAGGTCAGGACAAGCTGATTTATTTTGAGGTCACAAACAAACGGGGTGGGAGTAGGCAGCAAGTAAAGGGAGAGGTCAAAAGTCAAGTCAAAAGTCAAGAACCAGTTTACAGTACACAGAATAATCACTCAAATACTAGATAATATACTTAAGATCTGGTCCAGACCTGTGGGAGGAGCTCCTGTAACTAACCAAAGATAGCCTGCCATAAGGTGAAGGGAATGCAAGTGTCATGTACTGGCCCTTTAAATCTCCAGGAGCCAATGTGCACACCCTAGGGAATAACTCCCAACATCAAAAGGGATACACACAGGGGAACAGAGAGCCATACAGCTTATCATAAAGATAACTGGCTACACTTTCTGCAGCGGGGATGAGCCAAGCAGCAGTTGGTTGCAACAGTGCGGGATGCCAGATGTTGTGAGAAGGGTACTGGATTTTTACATTGTATTTTGTGAAGGCAGGCAATCATTTTAATGCCATTCATAACTGTAATTGTGACTTTATTTTGATGGGTGGAGTCTAAAGAACCAATCTTTCCCTACAAGCTTCTGAGACGTTAATCCAAAGTTGTCCTAAATTGTGAATTAGCTCTATATATATATCGAGGGGATGAAAGAGTGGTAAGGAATGAGTAAACAGTAACATGCACTCTGCTATAATTGAATGAATCGTTTTCCCACTTTTCTAAAAGAGTTCAGAGGTGTAACTATATAGGGTACAGAGGTTGCAGCCTAAGGGCAGCCAAAAAGTCAATTTGTCATATATAAGAAAAACAACCCTTTAAATGATGTCAAACGTGAAGATTGTATTACTTTTTCATATTGCAGGTGGCCTGGATTTATGTATTTGTTTGATAAGCCGGAGGAAAAGATTTTTTTGTATATTAATAAAAAGGGTATTTGTATGCCCCTTCTCCAAGTATTCTGCCATGAAAAATTATTACCATATATCTAGAGCATATACATAAAAAATCACTTACTTTGCTTTGCTTTGTACTACAACCTGGCACTTATGAAGTGGAAATAATTTAAACACTTACCAAACCATATCCATTCTGTTTTTATGCACCACAGAGAGCCAGAAATTAATTTTAGAAATCTTTAATCTTATTGGATTTTAGTGGAATAATCATTAAAACGTAATTCTTCTTGTTTTGACTTGTGTACTTAGCACAAATTAATCAGCTGCTGGGAAAAACATTTCAGTAAAACAACCTCAGTGTCTGAATATTCATTTAACGCCTAAAAAGGCAACACATGATTAAAAGTGTGCACTTCGCAATACATTGATATAAATAGTATATCTCCTTGTATGATGTCCAAAATCACACATAAAAAACAGTCACAAAAATATTGTGACCTTACTGTAAAGTTAAAGAGAACCAGCCCCCTGGCTGAAGACAGAACTAGCCAGTGTCAGACCTGCTGTTTCCAGTGCTGTGTCCCTTACTCTGTCAGATTATGTCGTTTTCATGTATTTAATGCTCAAATCTGCAGTTTTCAACCAGAAGAGTCATTCGAAGAGTCCTTCAGAGTGCCATTTTTTTTCAAACCCTGCCCACCTCAGGCTAGCCCCGCCCACCTCAACTGACAAACTTATTACTTTGAACATGTGAATAACTGTCAGTGGGAGGAGCTAGCCTTTGGTGGGTGGAGCTAACACCTACTCATGAATAAGATTTGAGGGGTAAATGCTCTAAAACTGCTGCATCTTACAGAATAAGGGACACAGCACTGGAAACAGCATGTCTGACACTAGCTTGTACTGTCCTCAGCAAGGGGGGCACAACCTATGTGACAGGTTCCCTTTAAATTCTGATAAAGAATAATACAAAACGGGTCACAAAGACACATACAATATCCCTAGTACAGGAAAGAATAAACTAAGATCTGCGTACAGTACTATACAAAAAATAATATATACATGCTAAGTGCAAACAAAAATATATTGATTCTTTTGTAACGTAATTTAGCTATTAATGCTGTATTGGGGGATATTTTCCTTGTCCTTGTGACTTGTATGTGCTTCTATCAGCATATTATACAGTATTAGAGTTTCTCACTTCAGTGTGTTCCCAATATTATATTTATATTTTGCATCTAATACAATAAAATATACAATTTTTATGCAAATTTATTGTGGATGTGTACACTTAGTCATTCGTTTCTATTTTTAACTGTTACTTGTGGTAGGACATCTGTAACCCCTTTTACAAGTTAAGCTATGCCCATCATCACTTTGCGTAAGATGCTTATTCATTTAAAGAGGTTGCCTGGGATTTTTGCAGAAAATTTACTCAGAACTATAAATGTCATAAGATAAAAAACATAACCTTTACTCGGCGCTGCTTCAGTGTTCCCCATGGAGCCTGCAATGATGACTTCACGTACATCATTTACATGACGCCGCAGCCAATCATTGACCTCAGCAGTCTCGTTCTGTATAAACAAGCACTTCCGTTGAGGCTTGTAATTGGACACCAATGATGCATATTTTTATTTTTTGACATTTACAGGTCCTAGTCAATTTTCCGGGAAAAAAAATACTAACTGTACATTCCTGCTTCCTTTTAGGGTTGGATAATGATTATTATTAATTTTATAGAGCTGTTAAAGTGGTCGTCCGATGGAGAAAACATCATTTCTAAATAGCATCTCTCTTAGTTTCCATTTTGTAATATACATTTTACACGGCTTCCTGCAGTTCTACATTGGCTGTTAATTACAGGAAGCCGAGTTGTTCTTTGTATCTTAACCCGTACGAAACAGCTCTGCATCAACTCAAGGATATTAGATGACTTATGGGGTTTGTCCTTTACAGGACACCCTTTGAAGCCACTCTCCTTTGATCCTATCTCCTAGGCTTTCATCATGAGGAAGGAAACAGGAGACATGTACCCAGACTGAGTTTGGGAGGGAAATAGACAAAGCCCAGCAAAGAACATTGGGGCTCTTGGTTTTATAGGGCAAAAGACAATGGCTTTTATGCAGAAAATGCTGCTGCTTAGCTGCAGAGAAGGGAGGCCACATACAGCAGAGGAAAAGCACTGATTAACACAACTAAAAACACCATAGGGAGTGGAATGAAAAAGATGTTGTTAAGCCATTCAAGATTTTTTTCTTTGATTGCCAGGACAACCACTTTAAGTCCAAGAAGCCAACCATATACAAAATGGGTTTAAATACATAAAAGACACAAAACCAAGTACAATAGACATCAACTAAGTGAGAAAAAGATTAATACAGAGAGAGAAAGGTCCCGGTCCAAGGGAACTTGCGATCTTCAAAGAAAGTGGAGGGAGGGTGGAGGAGTGGGAGACAGTAGAAATCTTGGAGATGATTGCTTGATGAGCAGACAAGAAGAGAGCAAAAGAAGAAGGTCATGTGATGGGAAGTATCAGAAGATTAAAGCAGAGATCTATGGAGGGGACAGGTATGTAGGACTGCAAAGAATAAGATGTGTAAGCATCAAATGAGATATTCAGGTGGATACACAATAGCTCTCAATAGTGGTACCATACCTATTGAGTCAAGTTGTTTGTTAATATAATATGTATAATATCAGTGCACACATAGGAAAGCAAGATGAACCTTTCTTATGGTGTTGAGTAATGTTAACAAGAACAGACTGGATTGATACTGGTTTGCCTTCTCTAAATCTTTCCATGACTCCAGCCTTCTACTCCTACCATGTTTCCTGATTTTTTTTTTTTTACAGATTCTTATCCCCTATTAGCAAATGAAATGGGACCAATCTTAACTTTTCCTTTTCACTTTAGGATCCTTGTTAGTCTAGGGCTAAATAATAACTTTTGCTTGCATTATAGTCTTGGTAAAGCCGTGAGTTACTGCAACAGGCCCCAGAATCAACATTAGCCTCAACATAAGTATTTCTCCATATGGTAACATAAAGGTGGGATCAAAATGCAATTCTACTCTGACCATGATTTGCTATAGTAACCCTAGGAAAAAAAACACCAAAAAATGCAGAAATTAAGTGGTAAAGAAAGAGGACATTCTGGTTTCCATGACATAGACCAAGTGTGGGCACGACTGGAAGTGGATCTTAAGAAGAACTTTCGCTTGTAGGGCTACTTTTGTTATAATTTACATTAGTAATGTGCTTCTATTTTATCAAAGGAGTCTTGCTTATATAATCCTATTACCTAGATAATAAAACAAATCTTTACAAGCCTCAAAATAAATTTCCTACTGTGGTGATAAATTCTTGATTTATAGTAGTCATAGTTCTGTTTGTGTCACATAGAGCACAAAATTTACTAATCCTGTCTTAGACAGTGTAAACTTAGATGAGGCAATCAGAAGATATGTCAAATTTATTACAATAGCTCATGTCCTATGATGACTTTACGATGACATCTTGCTAAGCCACAGCACCTGTTGAATGAGACACAACATCTGTCTAAAACACATGGACCCAGATCCATTAAAGTTGCTGTGCCAGTTTTCTTGTGTGATTTAAGACAAAAATAATGGCATCTATCATATCCGCTAAATATTGCTAAAATATTATCATATTGCTAAAATATTTACGTAAAAAAGAATGAGTTTGTCTGACAAGAAGGCACCTTTGTCTGCGCCACTCTTCAGGGGGTATATCTATGCTAATTCATGCATTAGGACATATTTATGTAGCTCTCTTGCCTAAAAGTGATGCAGGTCATGTGTCCTTATTCATGCCATTTTCAGAATGGTGAGGATTAGACACAGCATAGGACACTTTTTAGGTGCACAGGCAGTTTGTCTTATGATGTGACACATTTATAAAGTGCTGTGAGACACTTTCAAACTTAAGCATGAACTCAAATTTGGCGCCTACCTCAGATACTTTTCACTTGGACACTTTTAATGCATCGGAGTCATGCTGCCTAAGTTTTGGCACATTTTGAGCCAAGATTCTGGTGCATTTAGCTTAGTAAGTCCTCCAAAGAGTTGAGTGATAAAATTATGGCTACATGTAGTCTCTCTTACGGAGACTTTGGGAACGGGATGCATACTTTTTTTTTATTGACTTAAAGGGGTGCTTCTGTTAGCGAACTTTCTCACTGCTCTTAGACAGCTCCAAGCCGACCATCTGGGAGAATGCAGAGAGTGGAACTTGCAAGCCATCATCTCCTTTCATTTCTATGGTAGTTCCGAATGAACACTGGTTTCAGAGGAAAGCATGTCAGGACGCCTGTTAGTTTGGGCTTTTCTTTTTGGGTGCCCATAAATTTTGGCATACTTCTAAACTGGAATGCACTCTAGTTTATGTTGGATGTCCTTATATTCTTGTCCATACCATCTAATTATGGTTTAATAGGGACTTGCTGTGGTAAGTGGAGTGGCCTTATCGGGGCAACTTCACCACTTTTGGGCAACATTATTGTAGAGTCTTTCTAAGGACATTATTTTCTACCTTCTTTTTGACCCTTCCGGACACATCAACTATTTGAACACACATTCCTGTTCTAGTGATTCTGTATATCAGGACATCCAGAAACCAAGTGTATCCAATCTACATATACATGTACAGTTGAAATCAATAGTTTCACTATATAAAAAGACACATCTGCATGTTTTTCTCACGATCTGACATGAAATCAGAATAAACATTACCCATTTTAGGTCAATTAGGATAATTAAAATTATTTATATTTGTCAAATGCCAGAATAATGAGAGAGATTTTTTAAGCCATGTCTATTACTCTCTGAAAAGTCAAAAGTTTACATACATTTCACAATAGTTAGTAGGAAATTTGGCCCATTCTTCCTGACAGAACTGGTGTTACTGAGCCATGTTTGTAGGTCGCCTTGTTCACACCTGCCTTTTGCCCATAAATTTTCAATAGGATTGAGATCAGGGCTTTGTGATGGCCACTCCAAAACATTGACTTGGTTACCCTTAAGCCACTTTGTAACCAGTTTGGTAGTATGCTTCGGGTCATTGTCCATCTTGGAAGGCCCATTTCCACCCAAGCTTTAACTTCCTGGCTGATGTCCTGAGATGTTGCTTCAGTATTGTCACATAATCTTCTTTCCTCATGATGCCATTTATTTTGTTAAGTTCACCAGTCCCTCCTGCAGCAAAACAACCCCACAGCATGATGCTGCCACACCCGTGTTTCACAGTTAGATTTCCAAGCTTCTCCCATTTTCCTTCAAATGTAATGGTGGTCATTATATGCCAAACAGTTCAATTTTAGTTTCGTCAGGCCACAGGACATGTCTACAAAAATGTAGATCTTTGTTCCTGTGTGCATTTGCAGACATTAATCTAGCTTTTATATGTTTCTTTTTGAGTTATGGCTTCTTCCTGGCAGAGTGGCCTTTCAGCCCATGTTAATACAGTTCTTGTTTCACTGGAAAAAATGACACAATCTTACCAGTTTCCACCAACATCTTCACAAGGTCTTTAGCTTTTTTTCTTGGGTTGATATGCACATGTTGGACCAAAGCACTTTCATCTCTGAGACACAGAACCTGTCTCCTTCCTGAGCAGTATGATGGTTGGACATTCCCATCTTGTTTATACCTGCGTATAATTGTTTGTACAGATGAACGAGGAACCTCCAGGTATCTGGAAATTATACATCAGAAGCTTTGAAAGACAGTTGCATCAAAAACTTTGAAAGACAAGACATCATCATATGAGCTGTTCCAAACTGTTTAAAGGCATAGTAACTGTAGTTTATGTAAACGTTTAAATGCCTTAAAATTTCTCTCTCTTTATTCTGGCATTTGACAAATATAAATAATTTTGGTTCCTAATTGACCTAAAATGGGTAAGGTTTATTCTGATTTCATGTCAGATAGTGAGAAAAACATGCAATTGTGTCTTTGTATATAGTGTATGTAAACTTCTGGTTTCAACTGTATTATTGGTATTAGTGGTTATTAATGTGTAGAATGAATGAATGAATTATGAATCCCTTGTATGTTAATCTATGGGTGATGTGTACTCATTTTTATACTGCTTGAGTAAATGTTATGTTTTAATAGAGTATTTCCTTTATTGTAATAAAGTTCCAGATATAGCCAGGCGAATGTGCTCTGCCATATTCGGAACTCGGAATTAGCTATGAGACATACTGCGGCACAGAAGTATTTGTAAGGGACCAGTCAGGGACACACACCAAGACGCAGACAAGTGAGGCCCTGACACTGGTCCCAGCCCCTGTCCCTGCCTTTTGGGGAACCCGACTCCTTAACAGGCCGGCCCCAACCAGAAGACTCAAGGCTACACTGAACAGAGTGCACAGACAGAGACAAACAAACAAAGAACACAAAAGCCGTAGTCGGACAGTCCGAGTCAGTAACTGGGCGGGCAGCGCGTTACAAAGTCGTGAGGCAAAGGGAGAAACGAGGTTCAAGACAAAGGTCAGGTAACAGCCGGGAGACGCAGTACAGATACAGGAGGCGGAAGGATAGACAGAAGCAAGCCAAAGGTCAGGTAACAATAAAGAGCAGAAGGCAAAAACTAGGCTCACTAAAGGGAGCAAATACCTATTGCAGGCAAGGGGAAGAGGTATAACAGCGCTTAAATACCTGCCAGAAACCAAAAGGACGAAGGTAATAGGTGGACGTAACAGAAGACCTGATAGGAGCAAAGGGCTGTCAATAAACAGAAACAAACAAGGAACAAGCTTAATCAGTGGAGTGCTGGAAGATTCTTGGCCACAGGCGTTGGCCAGGAATCAATCAGGCATGCAGGGAGGAAGACCAAGTTCACTGTCAGGGCTGGGCTGTGCTCAGGCTCTAGGGATCTGCAGGCTGCAACAGCTGATGCACGATCCCACCCTGATACACATGCTGCTGACAACTCTGTGAGTGACAGGGGCCCAGCCACTCCGGACAGGGGGCATGTCGCACCAGCCAATGGGAGGACCCGGAGGTCGCTCCAATCAGCTGCAGGGGCGGTATCCAGGAATCCCATTTAAACTCCCTGAAGGCTGGGTGCTGTGCCTGTGATATTCCTGGCTACCTCGTGTTTGTTGTTCAGTTATTGTGTTTTGCTTATCTGTGTACCTGACCTCGGCTTGTTCTCTTGACCCCGGCTTGTTTCCTTATTTTGTGCTTCGCTTCCGTTTGGCTCTTGACCTCTGCTTGTTTACGTTTATCCCTCTGGTTCTGATTTGTGGCTTTGGCATTCCTATTTGATATTGACCTGGACTGTCTCACTATTCTTGCTTCTCACGGCCCCAGCACTTTAGCAGCGCAGGGACTGTCGCCCAGTTGCCGTCTGCCGCCTATGGCAGCACGTCAAGTAAGCAGGGACAGTGGGCTGGGTTCCAGTTAGGGCTCACTGCACCTCCCTTGACGTGACATTATCACAGGCCGAAACCGTTACTGCTCTACCATCACTATGGACCCCATGACAGCTCTGGTAGAGCAGATGCAGGGGCTTCCCCAGTTTGTCCAGGATTGGCGCTGAGGGTTTAGAACAACAGGAGGCTCCCCCAAGTCAGAGGGTCCCTGCAATTACCTTCCCCTCCTGTGGAACCCCTATCCAGTTGCCTGACGGGTTCGCAGGTAACAGGAAGGCCTTTGTGGGCATTTAGAGAGGGTTGTCACCTGTATTTTAGGCTCCGCCCACTTACCTCAGGAATGGGGTTTACAAAGGGTGGGAATTGTTATGTCCTTCTACAGGGTCCCCCCAGGAGTGGGCATTTTCGTTACCGCATGACTCACCTGAACTGTTTTCTGTGGACAGGTTCTTTGCCGTTTAGCGGTACTCTTTTAATGACCAGATAGGGAAGCTGTGGCCGAGGCTCAGCTGACCCCCTTGAGGCGGGGGTGAGAAGATGTGGAGGAATTTTGCTCCGAATTTCGTCGCTGGTGCTTTTCTGTCTGGGTGGGAACGACGCAGCTCTCAGTGCCAGTTTAGTTTTGGGGTTAGCTGACATGTGAAGGATTTATTGGTGGCTTACCCTACCCCTGGTACTTTAGATGAGGCCATGGCACTAGCCGTTCTGCTGGACAGACGTTTTAGGGAGAGACGGCAGGAAAAGGTTCCCCCTCCGGGGTGGTTCACACCATGGTCAACCCCTAAACCGGTGTTTCCGATTTAAACCCAGAGGAGCCCATGCAAGTGGGGGCTTTTTCTGTCATTGCGGCTTGTGGCGTGGGAAACTACTCGTCGCATCCAGGGGTTGGGTGCTCTACTGTGGAGAAGATGGACACGGGAATTCGGGAATGCTCCAAACGGAAGACCAGGTCGGAAAGACCCCCAACGCCTAGGTGGTCAGCAGGAGGATCATCTAGGCGAGCAGGTATTCCAATTGTATCTAATAAGTTGCTGCTACCAGTTAGCTTTCATACTTGTCGCTGTCCGGGTTCTGGGAGTGGTTTGTGGATTCTGGATCAGCTTTAATTTTTTTGATGCGTCTTTTGCCAAACATCTAGGCCTCCCTTGTAGCCCGCTATTGACTCGCTGCGGGTAGTGGTTATTGACTCCACCCCACTAGCTCGGGGCCCCAATCCAATATTGTACCCGAGCTGGAGATGGTGGTCGGATCCATACATTTGGAAAAGTGTATTCTATTCGTCATGGAGGGGCTGCCCTGATGTGGTTTTGGGGCTGCCCTGGCTTCAGAAAATAATCCAGTGTTTGACTGGAATTCGGGGAAATTAGTCGGTGGGGAAACGGTGTGTTGACAGATGTCTCCTTAACCATATGGGAAATTTATGATGTGCAGGCTAATGCTCTGTCTGGAAGCACCCTGTGCCAGCGTTGAGGCTATGCGCATCTTGTGAAGTTTGCGCGTGGGCTAAGGTTCCCCAAAAACTTGTCCTCCTGGTGAACTATGCCCTCCACCTGTACCTGAACGTCCATATGTGGTTCAGGAGATGGCAAACCCCCGGTGGTTTTATCAGCTAAAAATTAAACCCTCTTCTCTCCGTATAAATAATGTGCCCCGTCGTGCACGTCGTAAAAGGGTATATTCAGCCTGTGACTCCGCCCCCCTAGGCCTCCTTCTCCAGTTTGATAGAGGGGGAGTTAGAAAATGAAGTCCCCCGTATTTTTAAATTCGCGTAAGGCCCAAAGGTCACTGCAGTACATGGTCCATTGGAAGGGGTATGGTCCTGAGGGAAGATCATGGGTTCCGGCGAAAGCTATCCATGCTGATCGCCTGGTAAGGGAATTCCATGAGTCTCACCCAGACAAACCCAGACCAGGGAAGGGTCCGGTGGGCCCTTCCTAAAAGGGGGGGTACTGTCAGGGCTGGCTGTGCTCAGGCTCTAGGGATCTGCAGGCTGCTCAGCAGCGATGCACGATCCCACCCTGATTACACATGCTGCTGACAACTCTGTGAGTGACAGGGCCCAGCCACTCCGGACAGGGGGCGTGTCGCACCAGCCAATGGGAGGACCCGGGGGCCCGCCCCAATCAGCTGAGGGGCGGTATCCAGGAATCCCATTTAAACTCCCTGAAGGCTGGGTGCTGTGCCTGTGATATTCCTGTGCTTTCTGTTTCTTTTGTTTTTGTTATTGTGTCTTATCTGTGTACCTGACCTCGGCTTGCTTTCCTGACCGCGGCTTGTCTCCTTATTTTGTGCTTCCTTTTTGCTCTTGCCTCGGCCTTGTTTACGTTTATCCCTTGGTTCTGATTTGTGCTTTGGCGTTCCTATTTGATATTGACCTGGACTGTCTCACTATTCTTGCTTCTCCCGGCCCAGCACTTTAGCAGCGCAGGGATGCGCCCAGTTGCGTCTGCCGCCTAGGCAGCCGTCAAGTAGGCAGGACATGGGCTGGGTTCCAGTTAGGGCTCCTGCACCTCCCTTGACCGACATATACAAGACCAAAAGGTGTTATGTCACAAACCATGGCTTCGCCGCAACGTCTGGCACGACAGAGCAAGGGCGTACCCGTGTGTCAGGACAATCCTGCAGTACCCCCACCCTTTATGAGGGGCCAACGGAGCCCTAACAGACCCTCGGTTTTGGGACAGAGTGGGCTTGCGAACTTTCCCTCTACCAAAGCCTTTGGGGGCATTTTAGCGGTGTGAATTCTGATGACGGACTTTTTTGGTCATGCCTAGGAATGAGTACCAAGGGTTATTTGATCTTTATAGGGTTTTTCCCCATCTTATGACTCCTCCAGACTGGCAGTCGATTAACGTGGATCTATCTTAGTTTCACTGCCGCCGGTAAGGTACCTTTATGGAAAATCATCCTCAAGAAAAGGGGAACTCAGAAAAGCTGATCTGGTAAGAGTGGAGATTGAAGACCATCGGATTGAAACAGGTCGGCAACCGTTCCAGAGAGGAATATATTACAGGTTCCTCAGTTACTGAGCAAAGATTCTGTTCGGGGCACCCTACCTTGCTTTAGCCCGAATGAGCTATAGCGCAATCATCAGCGGTGGAGAGACGATTTCCGCAACATCCCATCAAGAGTCATTAATTCAGGAATACCTGAATTTCCTGAGCATTTCCACAACAAAGGATGGACACCATAGAATGAAAAACATTCAGTCACCCCTTTGACCAACTCAGTGGTCCTCCAGTCGATCACAGGGTTATGGGCTGGAGCAGGCACCAAGAATACGATCTCAACGAGATTCCAGTGACAAAAACCAAAGCTTTTTGTATGCGAACCTAATCATTCAAGGTGACCTTGCAGTTCAAAATTGTATTCTTCCCCGTTTAGGGAGTTAGAATCTAACTGAAACCCAAAATGGAGAAACGTAAGTTCCAAACCCAAGGTTTACAACCATATTAAAACTGCAGCCACCCGAATCAATCATGATGACAGGCAAGAGTCTTGGTATGAAACCTACTGGAAAAAAAATTGTTACTTTACATACAGTCTGTACCCTGAGTGAACCTTCGTGGAATCGCTTTGAATGTTTTATTACCTATGGGTGACTGGCGCTATGGTTAGCTCTCAGGAAAGGTCAGGTATTCCCAATAGCACAAGTGTTCCCAACGGTGTTCCTCCTGGGGCACAGTGTGTAAAATTCATTTTCTTCTGCAGAAAACTGAAGGAGTATGGGGTGTGGAAAGGACTGAGAGCTTTAAAGATGGTTGTGAAGGTTGCACTGGGAAATATGTCCCTGAACTTGTCCTACGGCCACCCTTGCTTTCCCCTGTGTCTACTCCCTTATGTCTGTCGATAGACAAGCCCAGAGTCATAAGTCCCAGGTTCGGAGTTGGGTGGTACCCATGAATAGTTTTACCGCTCCACAGCCTTGTCTAAAGGGTCTTCAGAGGTTGGTCCGACCATCAGGCCACGTGCACCATTGGAATCGGGAATAAATTAAGCTGAGCCGTGTGCCATTCCTGAAAGAAGCCAAAGGGTCCCTGCCATGCACCACGGTTGGGGTTATGTAAACCCTAAAAAAAAAAAAGGTTCCGACGAATATCCATCTGAGGCTTCGAGGGAATATCCATGCCAACCGAGGGACCCTGAAGTCAGAAAGCAACTGCCACTCTTCCTCAGTGGGGAATATTAGGGAAGGCAAAAAATAAACTCAAGATTCCCTGAGGTTGGAGACCTGTCCGGATTTCCCGTCAAAGCATCAGTAGAAGCAACTTAGTTATGAGTGTTAGGGATCCCCAAACAGGGCGGTGGGCACCAGGGGAAAGTCCGGTACTGGGTTGCTTATGCATCCGAGGGCGGAGACTGATAATAACCCCCCTAGCCCTGAAGTGGCGTTGCAACTGTCTCAAGCGATTCTTGTTGAGACAGGTTGGTTACATATTGAATCACCCGGAGTTGTTCTGGTATGGCCCTGCTATTAAGGGACCATTGGCACCACACCAAGATGCAGACAATGAGGCCCTGACATTGGTACCAGACCCTCTGTTCTGATTGGTGAACCTGACTCCTTAGACAGGCCTGCCCCAACCAGAACTCAAGGCTACTTGCAGTGCACAGCCCAGATACAACCAAAGACGCGCAAATCCGTAGTCGACGGTCCGAGCACAGTAAGGGCGGCACAGTGGTTACAAGTAGGGCAAAGGCACCCTGGAGTACTGTTCAACAAAAAGTCAATGACAGGTGGTTAGTCAGTACCAGACTGAGCGAGGTACGTCAGAACAGAGCCAAAGGTGGGAATAAAGAGCAAACGAAAACGGGCACCACCCTTTGGGGGCAAATACCGAACCAGCAAGGGACGAGGTTAAAGCCAAGTAATCTGAGAAACCAAAAGGACGAAGTAAGGTGGATAACAGAGGACTATAGGAGCAAAGGGCTGTCAATAACGGGAACAAACAAGGAGCAAGCTTAACCAGTTTAGTGGGAAGATTCCTGGCTAGGGACGTTGGCCGGATCCCAATCATGCATGCAGGCGATTAAGGGACCAAGCATCACTAGATACCACTGAAGGTGTATATGTCAGAAACATGCTATCCTCCGCAAACGGGCCGTGCGAACAGAGCAAATCTGGGTGGTGATGAGCACGATTGAAATCAGTTTCTTGAGAGTACCAGAAGGAATATTAAGTTAATAAATTTGATGCCTAAATGTCTCATCCAAAATAAAATAAGAAAAAATCCTCAAAAATATGGTCTTTGCATTGCCAATTTTGTGGCTGTGTAAGGTTTTTCTTTACAATTGAGTTGTATTTTATTGTATTAATATCTGGTACAGTATAGCATCAAATATGATATAATAACCAATTTTAGCATTGTGAGCACATTGTAATAAAACAATAACACCTAAATTGGTATTCCTTTTGGACATTATGGCATGGCAAAATGCTTGAGAAAACCAGGTCAACCTCTAGGAAACCTGCGCGATTAAAACTGGGGACACCTAAACCAAAAATTTTCTTGGAATAGAATGGTGGCCCATATTCAAGGTCCTCTTCAGTACAAATTGATCTTCCCCCGTTAGGAGTGAATCTACACCTGAAACCCAAAATGGAAACACAACGAACAAATTCCAAACCCAAGGGTTTTGCCACAACCATACGATAAAACTGGGAGCAGCACCCGAATCAATCTGGGATACACAAATCTTTGGGAAATAGAAACCAAGGTTTACTGGTAAAAAAAAATTTGTTATTTTCATAGGGGGTACGACACGAGTAACCCCTTTCCCGAAAAAAGCTTTGATGTTTGATATACCTGTGTGACATGGGTCAATCATAGTCCTCTCAGGAAATGGGCCGGGCCCCAATAAGGCCCCCAACGTGTTTTTCCAACCGGGGGCTCCTCCGGGGGCACAAATTGAAAAACCCCATACCCTGGGTTCTTTTTTTCCAAAAAAACTGAGGGAAGTGGGGATGGAGGGGGGAAGAGGAAAAACTTTAAAAAATAAAAATTGTCGGGAAATCTCCCGCGTTAACAACACCCCCCCTGGGTTTTCCCTTTTCCCCTTAACTTTTTCTGACACAGCCAGAGTCATAAAGCCCGCGTCTCGGGGGTTGGTGCTGACCCGGGACTTTTACCGCATCCAACACCCCCTTTTTCTGAAAAGGGTCTTCAAAAGGTTGGGCCCACCATCCATCAACGTGCACCATTGGCGGAACCGAACAGTAATTTTCGGCTGAGCGGGGGCCTTCCTAATAATACAAATGGGGCCCCGCCCCGCCACACGGTTTGGGGATCATAAACCTACCTAAAAAAAAAAAATGTCCCCTGATCTCCCTCAGGCTTCAGCGGTATAACTAATGCCCAATCCTGAGGGGGCCCTGAAAGTGAGACACAACAACTCCACTCTTCCCTCATGGGAAAAAGTTGAAAACAAAAAAAAAAACTACAAAATTCCCTGAAGGTTTGGACCGTCAGGGTTTCCGTCAAAGCATCGGTAAAGATTAGATTTATGACATGTTTTGGATCCACAAACACAGGGGCAGGTTTTGGGAACCCGATGGGGGAAAAGTCCCGGGACTGGGTTTTGTATGGGATCCAACCGCGAGACTTTATTAAAAAGCCCCCCATGCCCCAACTGAGTTTCCCAACCTCGTCCAACATCTAGACAGGTTGGGACCATATTGAAACACCGGGAGAGTTGACTTGGGGTGGGGCCCGCTATAAATTAAGGGGCCATAGGACACACCCAAAAATGCAACAAGTAGGGCCCCGACACTGGGGCCCAACCCGTCCCGCTTTTTGGGGGAAACCCACCCTAACAGGCCGGGCCCCAAACCCAAAACTCAAGGGACACACAGAGTGCACAGACAGAGACAAACAAACAAAGAAGCAAAACCGTAGTCGAAAGTCCGAGTCAGAACTGGGCGGGCAGCACGGGACAAAGTCTGAGGCAAAGGAGAAACGGGTTCAAGCCAAGGTCAGGTAACAGCCGGGGACCCAGTACAAAACAGAGGCGGAAGGGGTATCAGAAGCAAACCAAAAGGGGAGTAACAATAAAGAGCAGAAGGCAAAACGGGGACACTACAGGAGCAAATACCTATAGCAGGGGAAGGGGGGAAAAGGTATAACACCCTTTTAAAACCTGCCAGAAAACCAAAAGGAAATAAAAGGGGGACTAACAGAAGACCTGATAGGGCAAAGGCTTCAATAAACGAAACAAACAAGGACAAGCTTAACCCGTGGAGGGCTGGAAATTCCTGGCCACGGGGTTGGGCCCGGGAAAAAATCAGGGATGCAGGGGGGAAGACCAAGTTCACACTAGAAAGTACAATGTAAGGTGTTATGTCAGAAACCATGGCTTCCGCCGCAACGTCCGTGGCCGGCGACCAGAGCCAAAAGCCGAGGGTGTGTCAGGCACAATCATGACAGTATTCTTGTGAGAGCACCCCTTAAATAGTGTGTAATAAGATTTGAGCTGCCTCTAATGTCTATGCACAAAATAAAATAAAAAAAAATCTACAAAAATATGTCTTTGCATTGCCATATTTTTGATTGAGCTGGGTAAGGGTTTGTTCTTTAAAGATTGAGTTGTACTTTTTATTGGTATTAATATATTGAGTTACAGGTTTAGCAATCAGTAATATGATATAATAACTCAATTTTCAGCATTTTGTAGTACATTGTAATTAAGTAACAATAACACATTAAATGGGTATTCCCATTTTGGACATTTATGGCATGGCATAAATGCTTGATAAATGCAGGTCCTACCTCTGGGACCTGCGCTAATCTTAACAACTGGGGTCACCTTACCCCATGTTCTAGTTTGTGCTGCGTTGAATAGAAAGGTGGCCGCATATGTTCAGTTCTCTACCTTCATTTATATGGAGGTTCTGAATACAGCAAATTAAGTTTGGCTGTACTTTTTATTCTCTTTGAAGCAAATGAAAAGAATGGATGCCTGTGTCCCTGTTCACTGTGGCACAAACATGGATGAGGGGTAAGGTTACCTGCCTTATTGATATAGGTGTGTGTCCTGTTAATAACTGCAACAAATTGGCACTCGATGACTATGGACACTATGGGGGACATGTATGAAAACTGTCTAGGTCTAAATCTTTTCTTGTTTCCCATAGAAACCAATCAGAGCTCCCCTTTCATTCTTTCATAGCACTATATGAAAGAAAATGGGAGCTATGATTGGTTGCTATGTGCAGCAAGGAAAGTCTTAGACCAAGACAGTTTTCATACATGTCCCCCTATTTAGTTTGAAACACATCAGATTTTTTTTCTACAGTTTTTTGGATATTTAGGACATGCTCTTAACAATAGAATACAAATGTGTTGCTTTTAACAACATATTTTATTGGTGGAAGTGCTGGTCCATTTGTTACAGTTTATCTGTGAAAGTTTGGTGATAACTAGAAGATCATTAAGATAGCTGCACTTCATTCAGGTGAGCTGATTAATCTACAAAGATTGTTCAGAGTATTGCAGTCCAGGTGATAAGCCATATATGTCCAATATAATATCCATTCAAATTTTAAGTTGTTGTTTGCTAACCCTGATATTTTTATAATTTTTTATGCCATTATTTTAGGGGAAGCAAGTTGATCAAAATACAGAAATTGTGCCACTGGGTATTTATTGCTTTTACAGCTTTTACTACGTGGGATAAATAACATCATATTTTTGTCGTTCCGACATTGTCAAATGTAGTGATGCTAATTATTATTATTTTTTTTTTACTTTATAATTATTTTGATTTTTAACATAATAAACTGGAAAAGCACAGTTACTTTAAAAACTGTTTTTTAACCTTCCTGACAGCTGATCATAATAATATGGCTCTAAGGTTTTTCCTTCTCACTGTCCAAGAGCCATAACTTTTTTTATTTTTCCATCTAAGTAGACATATGAGGGCTTTTATTTTGCACGACTAGATGTTCTTTCTAATGGTTTCATTGCCCGTACCATAGAATACACTGAGAAATCTCCCAAAAATTCTAAATGGGTCAAAATGTGAAAAAAAGCACTTTGTCATGTATGCGGGGGTTTTGTTCTTAAGGCATTCACTTTTTGCTATAAATAATGTGTTATCTGTATTTTACAGGATGATATGATTCCAGCAATACCAAATATGTAGAGTTTTCATTATATTTTAGTCCTGTAAAAAAATCCAGTCATGTTGTATTTTTATTATTTTATTTCCACTGATTTGAACTATTGATATTTTTTATATTTTTTATACTTTAAAACATTACTGTTTTACTGATAGATTGAGTCCCTTGGACTCAAACAATACAGAAGGGGGAACGAAAATGGCGGTTTTAACAGTTCCTGCCTGGGACAGGAAATGGTAAAATGGCAGACATGGCAGCGATGGAAGCCTTCACACAGCTTTCAGCTGCCATGTTAATTGATCAGCACCCCACGATTCCACTGCAGTGGTGCCGATTAGAGTGAAAAATGGTGCTCGGCACTGTTTCTCATTCATGCACATGCCACAGCCGTGATCGTCGCAGTGTCTAAGGGGTCAAAGAGCAGAGAGTGGAGCCGGCTCCATTCCCTGCTGTTACTATCGAGTGTCAGCTGTAGAGGGATTACTCAGTATTATTAACAGGATTACATAGAACCTTGTCGGCACCATGACGAATGGCTATGGGTTAAAGACTTTATGACTTTTTTGACTATTTCTTTTTATCCTCCAGGTGACTCAAATCTGCAAATCCTTGACTGTTCGGACAATATACTGTAATAATTATGTATTGCAGTATTGAATTATCTCCTATCATGCCCTGTTTTAAGGTTTTTTTTTTAGGGGAAGAACATTTCCTTGAAATGGGGTTGGGAAAAATAGAAAATAGTTATACTTACCTAGCTGTTTCCTGCTTTTGCTGCTGCTGCTTCAGCGCTCCCCAAGACCCACTCCTCTTCACTGTTGGGTTCTCATCCTGATACCCAGGAAAGATTCACACTTCATAGTGAGTGATGGATAACAAACCTCTGCTGTTTGTCAGGATGATAACTTGGAAGTGAAAAGGAGTGTTGGGGAGCTCTGGAGTGTCAGCAATGGAGGACAGATAGGTAATTAGAACTTTTTTTTCCCTCATGCTGACCCCATTTCACATGAATTTTATTCCCTTGGAAAACCCCTTTGATAGAAGTACTAAAATGGTAGACTTGGAGGCCCTTAACCAGGTACTTAACTGCCATACCAGGTACACCTGTACCAGACATGTACAGTGGTTATTGCAATGCTGTTAAGGGGACACAATCAAGTCAGGTAAAAAGAGTAAGAGACATTTTAATGTTTTATCCCATTTGGATAAACTGACTTACAATACAGCTATAGTTATATACAGGTTACATGAACAGTCATCTGATTAGCCTCTGTTCACACTAGAATCATGTTTTCCATTCATAATGGAATGATGACAGCTGATAGATTTTTTATGTACATCCCAACAAATCCTGACAGACAGTACTGACTTACGCTATTATGGGGCCCATCAATTTTCCCATCGCATTTGCCATGTAACAGTAATGTAAATAGCAATGCTAATTATGATATTTTTGCCATAAATATCCGGGAATCCCTTAAAGGGCAAAAATGCAAATATGAACAAGGCTTGAGATAGCTGCTTGTATTGGTCTATAGTTATGCATGTCTTTTCAGTAAGACATTGTAAAGCAATTAGAAATTATTGATAACTGGAATCCTAGTTTTATATAATTCCAGCATAATCCCCCTAACAAGATTGGATTAATTATTTAATTTGCATAGCTTCCAGTAAGCCGCTTCACAATAAAACCTTATCTATCTCCCAATGTTGGGAAATCTATTTCTAGAATTAAGTATTGCTTTAGTCATTTCTACTTTCTGCCACTCACCTTTTTATTCCTTGGCTACTTCATTGAAATGTAGGCAAGAATTAATATCATTAGGTTATTAGTTCTTTTTTGTTGTCCTGGGATAAGTCACAAATTGTTGTATTACTAGAAGATTGTTTATTTCCACACAACAAAAACTGCTTTGTCTGGTACAAATTCGTTGCCACAAATCCTCTATATATAATTACATATTTACATAGTTAGTACGGTTGAAAAAAGACACGTGTCCATCAACTTCAACCAAGGTTGGGTGAAGGGAGGGAGACAAGGATGTTAAGCCCAGCCTCACCACTGGTTAATGCCCTGGAACCCACAAGGCAAGAACCAATCTGCTCCAGGGGAGACCCCCGCTCTGACCCCAGAGCCGCCCAGCCCGACCCCGAATTTTTACATAGCTACGACGCATTCATAATTTTTTAGTTTTTAGGTAGATATCTAAGTCTTTCTTGAAACCCCAAAATGTTCCTGCTGTGACCAGCTCCTCAGGCGGCTATTCCCCAGGGTTTACAGTTTTTACAGTGAAAAATACTTTTTCCCCTTGGGGATTGAATCCCTTTTCTCTCTACTGAAGGGAATGTCCCCCTTTTCTTTTGAGGGAGCTTTTTAGAAATAATTTTTTTTCCCCATACTTGTTGTAGGGACCTTTTATATTTTATAAAAAATTAATCATGTCCCCCCCGGAGCCGCTTTCCCCAAAGACTAAATAATTAAATTCTAAAAACCCTCCTCATAACTACAGTAAGACAATATGATACAATCCTATGTATATAATATTCCAAATTAACTTTCCGTAGCAAGAGAAAGTAAGGGGAACCCTTTATAATTGCCTTAAAGTAGTTGCCCATTCCTTTAAAAAGTTTGACAATAAAGGATTAAAATAAAACAAAAAACTTAATTCATCATTGAAACCTGCGCCACTCCAGCGCTGTTCCCAATGCTCCCCAGGGGAGTTTCAATGATGCTGCACCATTCATACCTATTCTTGTGTGTAGCACTAAAGCGAGACCTATGATTGCTGGGGGTGTCATGTGAACAATGAACATGAAATCATTGGTGGGGAACACCTTTCATTTCTGTATCTATTACTAATATATTCGTTCTGAATGTTATCTAAGTCACAATTATAGACAAATGCAATCTAGCCAAATGAAGAACCCACTAATTGGTGCACTGTTCATGTCCTTCATTGGGCTCTTTGTTTTAATATCCATATTGCAGGCATAAAAAGTAAGTGAACCCCTGTGATCCCTCTATAAAAGTACTTTAAGTCAGTGAATGTTTTGAATAGCTGTAAATAATAGTTACACAAATTTAATTAAAAAATCTCATTGCTTCCTCAAAAACTGCTTCAGTTAATTTATCTTTATGCTTTGGGTCATTGCCTAGCTACATCACTTCAGCTTGAGGTCATATGCTGCTGGCCTTAAGTTCTCATATGAAATGCTTTTTTATACCTTTGTGTCCCCTCAGTCATCTCAAGATGTCCATGTGCTGAAGCAGTAAATCAGCCCCAGACCATTTTGCTCCATCCACCGTTTTTCATAGTTAAAAGGTTTAGGTGTTGGTGTGAAGTGTTCTTTCTCCATCAAACATGAGGTTATACATCTGTGCTAAAAACCCTACTTTTGTCTCATCTGCCCATAGAATATTTTACCAGAACCATTAAGGAACATCCAGGTGTAACCCCACTCAGCAAATCTGAGACTACGCACAGCACTTAGGGCCACAGGTATGAAACTGTTTAGGTCTAAAACTCACTCTTTTTTGCCCATAGTAACCTATGGGCAAAAAAGTGAGTTATAAACCTAAACAGGTTCATAAATGTGGCCTTTGGTTTTTAGCACAAGTGGACAACACTATATTTGATGAAAAAAGAAAACAACGCACACCACACCAAAACATTACCCATTCTGTAAAGCATGTTGAAGGGGCCATCACAGTTTGAGGCTGCTTTGTTTCCTTAGACCTTGGAGACCCTGCAGTCGTTAAAGTGGACCTGTGAGGTCTTCCAACAAATAGAGACAGCAGCATTTATGCATAGCTCCTGTTTCAATAAGTTTCTAGCTTTTATTTTTTTCTTGTGATCCCAAATGTTCATTATCTATCAGTGCAATTGGTTTGGGCAATTATATGTTAATGATCAAAGTAGGTGGTTTCCGCTTAGTCCCTGGCCCCCGAGCATGGGACTCCCCCCTTGTCAGTCTGTAATAAGCCTATATACTCTCATCGACTACAGGGAAAATAATTGAAAGATTTAAAGTCAGTGGATCAGTAGCTATTCAAAAATGCTGTCTGCTTAATTTGCTGGAGGACCTTACAGGTCATCTTTAAGGGAACACTAAATTTAAAGTTGTATTAAAACATTTTACAAAAGAATGTAAGGGCAGCAATCCATGACCTCAAGCTGAAGAGATGTTGGTTGATGCCACAAAACAATGACACAAGTAAATCAACTACAAAATGATTGAAAAGGAAGATTTTTGTTTTTTGATAGCTGTGTCCTGACCGTCACCCTATCGAAATGCTGTGGCATGACCTAAAAAAGGTCTGTGCATGCAAGTTATGAAGAATTGAGACACATTTTATTTTGGTTATAACCACTGATACATAAAAAGGTTTCTTACATGAATTCATAAGTTGCTGGTTCACACAAATGAAAGTTAGATTTTAAAACTTTGAAACCACTTTTAGATAATGTCCCAAGTTTGCACTGAAAATGGTCTTCTAGAGTGATAGTTTTCCTAGAGAAGATAACCAACATGAATATTATATGATGAATCTAAAAACTACAATAAATGTGGTTTAAATCAAATGGTGGTCCACTTAAAGAGATGTTGGTATCCATATGCAGTGCAGGGTCACTAGCAGGGCCATAGCTAAAGACTTATAGGTCCGGGTGCAAAACTTCAGCCTTCCTACCTCTGGACACCAACAGTAGACTACTACTTTTCAACAACAGGTTCCCTACTTGACGTGACAGATGTCTGTGGTGTAGCGTGCTGTGGAAAGTTATTTATATTTAAAAGGGATTGTCCAATAGAAGAAAATTAATTTAAAATGGGGCCAGGCCACGGAAAGAAAGAAATTCAAGTTATACAGCCAAAGCGTCTTTTCCGTCTTGCCCCATTACCCCCCAAAAAAACATTGTTAGGTGAATTAGACAGGTAGATAGGAAGATGCTTCTTATTGGTAGGTTAGACATTAAAAAATATTCAGATAGGAAGGCAGACTCTTTCTAGATAGGTAAATTCTCCTTTCAATATAGGGTTCCCTCAATAGGTAGGTATATAGGGGTCCCTAGGAGGTAGATAGGTATACAAGGTCCTCTTTAGTAGGCAAATATATAGGGCCCCCAAGTAAGTAGGTAGGTATATAGCACCTGCCCCCTAGGTAGATAGGGAGGTAGGTTGGTAGGTAGATGGGTATAGAGATCCTGTCCCCCAGGTAGATAGTTAGGTATGTAGGACCTGACCCCTGGTATTTAGGTAGGTTTATAGGTCTCCCTCTGATAGGTAGGTATATAGTGCCTGCCCCCCAGGTAGTTAGCTAGGTACAGTATTTCTGATAATGGGGTTCCTACATCAAGGATCCCCAATCATCTTGAGGAATAAAAAGCCACAGAATTGGTAGACCACTGTGAATCCACCCTAGTGTGTCTCTGCATAATGGCACTCCTGGCAACCCGCTGAGCAGGGACGTGCACCACAGCCTGATCCTAGAAGTCAAACCCCACTGGTCAGAATGTTACTTAATATGTTGCTGATGGCAAATCCAAATGGTGGTAAATTCCCTTTAAATAATAATATCCTAATTTATACCAAATACCTGACCGTGCACCTCAATCCTAATGATAATAACCTTTTGGCAGCTCAGCTATCTGTTCTCCAAATGTTTCCTATCTTCATTTTCTGGTACTTCTGGTTAGTCATACTAGGTATCTTATGGTTTAGGTTTTTGTCACCCAGCCACCTTTCAGTTTCAAAAGTCACTCTGGCAGTAAGTCATAGTTGGCTAAACCATGGTCTCCCTTTCTTCTTGCTGCAAGGAGACATAATTGATTACACCGTCCCTGTAGTGTGTAACACATGATCAGTGACCATATGATCAGTGATCATATTATCAGTGACCATATCCGACCACAGTCACCTAGTCTATAGTCTGTACAATTCTGTAGAATTCAAGGAATACTCGAAAATGTTGTTCATAAGTAAGGGACAGACATGTCTTAAAAAAAAAGACTGTATATAGGATTTTTGATAAACAAATTTTCTTGTACCCCCTGAGACACAGAACCTAAACTGTTTTTGTTCAATTCTCTGGAAATGCTTTAAATATCATACTAACTGCACATATTGCTTACTTAGTTTTGCAGATGTGGGCTTTGGATTTTGTGGAAATAATGAATTCCACAATATGTCAGCCTGAATCATTTAAAGCTCACTGTTAGTTATTTCTTACTATTCTCAAACTGATGTCACAGTGAGTTATACTCATCCATCTTAAATGTAGTTTACAACTGAAAGCCATGCTGAGATAATGGAATGTCACAGGAGGAAAACTCAGTGCCAGCCTACATGCAAAACCTGTCATCTGTTTCCTTATTGGGGTTCAGCAGATGTAAGCCATAAACCAAGACTCTTTGTGAAAAATTATATGAAAATGCAATTACAGACAGACAAGCTTTTCTTGCGGTATCTGTAGGAATTTTCTTTATGCAGGGGTTCCATGCTTCAGTTGGGAGGCCAAGCAAAATACACAATACATAGTGACTCAACAGAGTACATCACACAGGAGATAATAAAATGAAGTTGGGAGGGCTCCATCATGTGGCATGACGTTTGCTGTTATCTTGTTTAAAAGGCATGAGTGGAATAACATTCCCAAGGAACAGCACAGTATGGTGTTCGCATTGGTGTAATTATATCAGTAGTAGCCATGGAGCCGAAGGTTGAGGGACCCACTCAGCTGCAAGAACATTGTATCTTTTTGCATTTAGCCCTACTATGTGGATTTGTCGCTGTTACGCATGTCTTTAATTATTGCTGATTATTTTGCTGGTTCGATCTCCCATAAGTAAGTGGTGTAGACCAGTGTTGAGCGAACAGTAAAAAGTTCTAGTTCGATTAGAACCTCGAAGTTTTGTGAGTTCGGTTTGAAGTTCTATTCGAACTCGAACTTTGAACCCCATTAAAGTCTATGAGAGAAGATGTTTTGGTTAATTTTTATACCTATACAGGTGAGGAGAAGCTGGAATTACCATCCATAACAGTAAACTGAATATGTGGAACAACTTAGTGAAGAAAATTTGGCTCTGATAGTGACAGAAAAAAATTGAGAGGTTAAAGTACTTCATTCCTTTCAATGGCTAAAAGATGAAGACAGCTTGCAAGCAGGGGCGTAGCTATAGGAGGTGCAGCGGTAGCAGCTGCTATGGGCCCTCCATCCTGAGGGGGCCCTTAAGCCCCTTTAACACATAGCAGATTTGGAGACGGTATGTTGTACAATTACTGAACTCCCAAAACTGCAAAAAGGAACTTTTGGGCATTGAGTATGATTTAGCAAATCCAAGCACTCTGTATAATATATATCCACGTACATGAGAGTTAGGCGTTATGTGAGCCTACAAATGTCGCCAAATAATAGCTTCTAGGTGTGGGAAAGAAGCAGCCAGCAATACCAAACTCCCTAACTATTGATGTCTATGAAAAAGAAAATTCTATCTAACTTACTAATAGCAGTATGTACAGTACAGAGAGTGAGCTGGAAAAGGCATTCACAAGGCAATACAGTGAAATATATATGACATGGTCATGTGATTTTAGCAGCCAATGAGAGCCCTATACCTCAGTGATGACGTTTTTGACGCTTCTCTATGCTCTGCACTGATTGGATGGATGTCAAAAGTGCAGAAAGGTGATTGGATGGCCACCAAAAGTGCAGAAAGCTGGCGAAAATAAAACTGAAGATGGCGTGTCGAACTAGAACTAGAACTGTACTCGAATGAACAGTAAAATGTTCGGTCCTATCCTGACCATTTTACCACTTAGATGCTGCCGTCAACACAACCTCGACATCTAGACAGTCATTCAGGAGAGTGCCAACCCGTTCCACCTTCTGATTAGCAAAGGCATGGTGTAATTGGAGAGCTGTGATTGTACATTATTTCACATTACATTTTTATTGCAGAATTGTGTACAAAATATTGCGCCCCCCAGTGGTCAAGTACCCTAGGGGGACTAAAATTACAAGCAAGAAAAAAAAGGTAAACATTTTAACATATAACAAAATGTTAAAACTTCAAAAGACCCCTTATAGTTTTTTTTCCTATTTCGTCTAGCTGGGGAGTCAAAAGAGGTCCGATTGGCAAGATGCACAAAGGTTAAACCATCTTTTTATTAGTTTCAACCAAACATACAGTACATACAAAAAAGGTATTTTTTTTCTTTTTTATAAGTACCTTTTTTATAGAACTTAAGAAAACTAAGTTTTAACCTTTATACATTTTATTTGACGGACCTCTTTTGCTTTTGATAGCTGCATATCACCTACTCTGAGTGATTTTGCAAGACAAGTTCGTAGCAAGGATTTATTGTGTAATTGCAATGGATTTGCTCTGGAATGCCAGGGAGGGCACAGTCGTAGGCATCGTACATTAAATCAGGACCAGGCATTTTAATTTTTCAGAGGAGGGAGGGGCGCCATTTGTCCTATTTGCTTAGGGCACCAAAATGCATCGTCCTGGCCCTGCCCCAGGCACTACCTGCAGGCATCATATCACCTAACTCAGATATATATGTAATGGAGAATATGTTGTGGGCTAATGAACAACACCAAATTGTACCTTCCTAGCTTAAAATATCTTCATTAAGATAATGAATAGAGATGGGCGAATTGATTCTAACAAAGTGGAATTTGTTTAGAATTTCAGGAAAAATTCTATTCTGCACGAAGGCGAAGTTTGTGGAAACGAATCATCTTTTTTTCTAAAATGGCCGCAAACACATGGAGTGACATGGGGCAGAGAACTATGGGAGGAAGTAAGGAACGCCCTCAATGACATGTGCAACCATGAAGCCAATCAGCAACTAGTGGGCTTCTGTGCGGTCACAGCCCTATAAATACGGACGTTAAATTCTCACACTTGTCAGTGTGTCTCCTACCATAAACATCTGGCTGCTGCAGCACTATATTGCACTCTGTGCAAAATAAACCCGTTTTTTGAGCTACTGGGGTGAAAGACCTTCACAAGTGTGTGTCATATACACACCTGTTCCTGAACTGTATTTTATTTTGTTTGTTTTAGTTCATGGGGTATTCTCCCTAAAATCCAGGGTGTGTTTCTGCCCCATACATGCCTGAATTCTATCTGGTTATTTCTGTAGGGTATTTTATACTCAAGGGTTAATTTATCCTCTTGTTTGTGTGGTAATTAGGAGTCAAATACTGGGTGTGTGTATTTATGCCCCATATACGCCTGAATTCCATCTGATTATTTCTGTAGGGTATTTTATACCCAAGGTTTAAATTCTCCTCTTGTTTGTGGGGTAATTAGGAATCAAATACAGAGTGTGTTTATTTCTGCCCCATGTATGTCTGAATTCCATCTGGTTATTTCTGTAGAGTATTTTATACCCAAGGGTTAATGTATCTGTAGCGGTTGCCCCCGCTCCTCGGCCCGCAGGCCGCGGGCGCACCCGTGGCCGCCCCCCTGGGCGCCTGCCGGGGTCGGGTGCCACCGCTGGCCGCTTTTCAGTGGGGGGTTTTCCGTTTGGGGGGGGACTCCCCGGGCCCGTTTCTGCCCCCTTCCGCGCCCCTTCCCCCGGGCCAAGGCCCCGCCCCGTCCCACCCCCTAGTGCGCGCGCGGGGTTTTTTGAAAATTTTAAAAGGGGGCCACGTCCCAGTAATTGGTTAATTGCCGGGCGCTTCCCCTTTTTTAAGGATCAGCTCCGCAATCATTCCTTGCGGGATTAGGTTCCCCCGAGCATTAGGGGAAAGCGTTCCTAAAGTATATTCTCGCCTTCCCGTGTACCAGCCCCGTTTACTTTTTTCCTCGATTTTCCGAACCTCTGCCCCCCTTCCCTGGCCTTCCTGCCTGTCCCATGAACACGTTTCCCTTTTGCCCCCTTTCCCCCGACCTTACGCCTCCCCAAAACGACAAAGATTTTTGGGACTACGATTCTTTTCCCCTCGCTTGCACCTCGGCCGCCTGCGCAAGAAAGGGTCACGCCCGGGGGGTAACGACCGGGTTTACCTCCTTTTGCGCAAGTCCACCCCCGCTTTGCGGCGGGCTTTTGGGTAAAAAACCGGGGGCTACTTAGTTTTTCCTTTTTTCCCTGGCTTGGCTTAACTATATCGTTTTGGGGTGGCCCCAGGGGATCCACTCCCCAGCCGTTACAGTTAGATCCACCCAATGGATCCCGCCAAGGTGCCTCTCCCAAAAAGTCTTAGGGATCCACGAACTTTTGTCACACAGCATTCGCAGCAGATCGCGCAACAAGCTCAGAAACTGGGTCACCCTGTCCCCCCCATGATGTTTTAAAACTCCTGGCCTCCCAGCAGCAGAAACCTGCCTCTTCGTGGGTGACTTCTACTACCCCGGCCGTCCGCTGGAAAAAACCTTTGGGGGCCCCGAAGCTTCGCCTTCCACTCCCTTTCCAAAGTTGGGAGGGGGAAATCGAACCCTCTGTAGAGGTTTAAATCATGCAGTGCTCCTTTGTACGTGGACCCTGAGGGCCGACCATTTTTCCCACTGAAAGGTCGGGGTTTGGGTTCGTGGTGACCTGCGCCGGTAACCCCCCGGGCCTGGGGGGAGCTCTTTGGGACCGGAAGGGCCCCCTTGACCGCAGACCTACACTTTCCTCTCAAAATTTCTGCAGGTTTTTCCCCGGGGGAGCCTGCGCGGGGCATCTTCTGCATGAGGGGCGCAAACAAAAACCTACGCCAAGGGGACCCCTCCGTGGGGGATTATGGGTTTTAAATTCCAAAACCCTAGCCTCCGACCCTCTCATGGAATGACGCCGCTCTCTGTGCCACTTTTTAAAAAGGGTCTGTCAGCAGAGAAAAGGGGACGCCCTTTGCAGTAGAAAAATCCTCCCAACGCGCTGAGTGAATCACCCAATCTGGGGCCACTCGCATAAGTGCGTTTTACAGAAAAAAGACGGGCAGGGCTCCCCGGGGGTTGCCCAGGGGGCGGGACTTGGCACAACCCCCCCGGGTTTCCCTTTGGCTGGCCCCTTTTTGTGTTTCAAAAGATCCCCCTCCCTGCCCCCCCCAACAGTTGCCCATGGGGGGAAAACCATGCAGGGGGACCGGGGCACACTTGTCTGAGCAGAACAAATCCCGCCCGCGGGGTGGGGGAACCTTGCGGGGTGCTGCGCCAGTCCGGACCATTTCCGTAGGAGCTGTCCGCAGCATCCCCACGGTGGGGGGAAACGGTAGCACCTGGGACCCGGGAAGGGGGAGGCGTCCCTAGGTGCTCAGCCCCCCTCCCCCAGGGACTGCGGGTTGCCATTTTTGGAGGTAACGACGGATGCGGGCCTATCTCTTCGGGTTTTCTGTTTTCCGGGGGGGGGGACCCCGGGGCTCCGTCCGGGGGGGAACCCTTTTTATGCCTCCCTGGTGTCTCGCTATCGCTTCCCGGTGATCCCCGGGAAAAAGCCGTTGCTTATCCCCTTTCCGCCCAGTGGGGAGCTTCTCAGCGACCCCTTTTCAGTTTATCCCCGGGCCCTTGCCCCCCCCTTGAAGGAGCCCTCCCACACGGAAAAGATCCCTTCCATGCCCCTCCCCTCGCGCTTCTTGGGGCGATTTTTTTGGGGGGTTTACCCTGGCTGAAAACGTAAACCCCCCTAAGCTTAAAATTGGAAAAAACGGCGAAGTCCAAACGTTGGGGATCGGAATGCGGGAAACTTGTTTGGTGGCCCATCCCCGGTTTGCCCAAACTCTCCTCCCCATTCACCGTAAAGTCTCAAAAGGGGTTCGGGGCCAAAGTGGAGAAACCAAAGGATTTTGGAGATGATCCTCGGAGAAACGGGGTGGAAAAGGGTTTCCCAACCCATGGGCCCCGTATAAACGGGGTCCTTTTGATTTTTCCTCCCCGGAACCTTTTCCAAAAAGGGGTAGGGTCTTTTCCCCTCTGTCCCCCGGAACCCAGCCATGCCGGGGCCAAATATACAGGGGGGAAATTTTGGCAAAGGGTTTTTCATACGAAAGGGTCCTCCTCCCCCGCCGGTCCCGGCTTTTTCTTCGCCCAAAGAAAAAAAAAACAGTTCTCTCCCCGTGCATCGATTACAAAAGGGTTTAAACAAGATCCCCGGTTTTGGAAAAAATTGCTCCCCCCCTTACCCTGATATCTGAGCTTTTCCCGACCGCCTCTGGGGGAGCCAAGGTCTTCCCAAATGAATCTACGCGGGACCTTTTAACCTCATCAGAATTCGAGAGGGGGATGAAGGGGAAAACGGCGTTCAACCCCGGGGGGGCGGGCATTTCGGGGTTAACTCGTAAACCCCCCCCCCTTCGGGCTTTTGCAACGCCCCACCCCGTATTTGGGAGTTCGTAAATGACGTATTTGGGGACTTGCTGTACACCTGCGTCTTGAAATCCCTGGCCCGATTTTAGTTTTTTCCCGGGCCCTACAGACCCATCGGCCCCCAAGTACCCAGGCCCTGCGCGCCTGCGGGGAAAATCGGCTTTTAGCCAAAGTTGGAGAAGGCCGTTTCCCCACCAGGCCACCTTTCCCCTTTCCCTGGGGTACAAAAGCCCTTGATCAAAGGTCTAAAAATTTGGACTCAGCAAAAATCTCTGCGTTCCACAGGGGCCCAACGACCTGTCGGTTTTTCCGGGGCCCGATTCAACGCCCCCCTTTTTCCCCCAACTAAAACCAGTATATTTAATTCCCCACTTTTCAAAGGGGTGGCTCCCATCGGGGCTCCTCCAGAAAAAAACGCTAATTGAAAAGTTTGGCCCCCTCTGCCGAGGAAGCTTTTCTCCCGACTGAAGACAGCTTTTTCCCCTCTGCACCTATTTTTGGTCCGTCCCGGGTCCAGAAAGCCCTTCAGCCTTGAGGTTGATGCCTCTTCCGTGGGAGCAGTGGCGGGCCTACCCAGAAGGGCCCTAAAATTTTCAAGACCGTCACATGCGTTTTTTTTTTTTTTTGAAAACATTTTTTTCGGCAAAAAACGTAATTAAGGGCCCTTTTGGAAAATCGGGAGCTTGTTGGCCAAAAAAATTTGGGCCCCGGAAAGTGGGGATTTGCTGTTTTGGGGGGAGCTCGGCATCCTTTGACGTCTTTTACAGACCATAAGAAAACTCCCAAAACCTCCCCGAAAGGGTCAGCCCTTTAAAACCTCGCCAGGCCCGGTTTGGTTTTCTTTTTTACTCTCCTTTTTATTTTTTAAAATCCACTTCCAACCCGGGCCGGGGGAAAAATGTCAAAGGGGGATGCCCTCTCCCGTGCTTCTGATTTACCGGGGAGGAAACCCCGTTTTCGCAGCAATCATTGCTCCCCGAACGGTGGGCCATGGGGCTCCTGTGGATCTCCGTAGTGTCCCCCCCGGGCAAACATAATTTGCGCCGCACTCAGGGAAAGAATTCGGGGTTTTTTGGGGGAAGTTCCCCTTCTGGCCGGCCCCCCTGAGGTACGAAAATTTCCTTTATGCCCTATCTCACGACCCCTACTGGTGGCCAACTCTGCTCCAAGATGTTTAAGGCTTTTTTCTCTCCCCGAACCCCATTTTGCCCGGAAAAAAAGGTTTCCCCCGTCAAAAGGCCCACAGGCCCCCTTTGTCCCTCCCGCCTGTTCCGGAGGGGTCCATTGGGCACACATAGGCATTTGGGCTTTCCCTCACGGGCCTTCCTCCCCTTTCCCCGGGGGAAATCCCGGTTTTTCTGGGTGGTCACTGACCGATTTTCAAAGATGTCCCACTTTGTTTCAAGCTTCCTGGTTCCCTTTGCCCCCCGATTTTGGGGGGGCCATTTTTTTTCCCTCAAAATTTTTTGCCCTCCAATTGGGTTTTTTTCCATTCCACATTGCTTTTCCCATCGAGGCATCCAATTTGTCTCTAAATTTTGGCGTGCCCTAAAGTTCCCGCTTGCAAAACAAAAACCCCAGATTTCTCCCTCTGCGTATCATCCCCAAAACCCCAAAAGGGGAGGTGGAGAGAGTTAAAAACCCGATCTTGGGGGGGTATCTACGGCACTTTGTGGGGGCCGGACCCGGAGGACGACTGGGTCCGAACCCCGCTTCCATTTTTGGGGGAGTTCTCATTTTTAACCTTTGGGGCTCAGACTTACTGCCCCGTTTTCCCCTTCCCTTTTGGGCTTTTTGGGCGTCAACCCCCGCCCTCCCCTCCCCTTGGGGCCCAGCCCCGAGGGGTTTCCCGCCGGGGGAACAAAACCCGGTTTCCCGGGGGGGATCGGGTATTTGGCGAGGACCCCACAAAGGGTTTTTCCATGTTTAGCCCGCATGAAGTCCCCAAACTGACAAGAGGAGAAGACCTTTCCCCCAAGGTTTCCCCCCAGGGGAAAAAAAAGTGTGGCTCTCCCTTCCAAAAAACATCGCCCCAAGGTCCCCCAGCCCATTTAAAATTGGGGCCGCGGTTTTCCCGGGGGCCGGGTTTAAGTACTTCGGGAACTTGAAAACCCGGGGTCCTTTCAACCCCTGCCTTCCTCCATCTCTCTGGATTTTTCCCAACCCTTTCACGTTTTCCCCCTAAAGCCTCTTTGGGCCCCCAACCGGGTTTCCCAGAGGGGCCCCTGCCCCGTTTTCCGGTTTTAGGGTCCCCTGGTGTTTTTTAAGTAAAGGACAACTTTTGACTGGGAAAACCATCAGGGGTAAGCGTTTTTTTTCTTGTAGATTTTGGGGAGGCCTTTTGGCCCCCGGAAAAAGGGGGTCCTTGGGAAATGGGGTCCAACATCCTTTAAAACCAAAATCGCTCCCTAAAGTTCCTTCAGCCTAAAAAAGAGGGGGGGACCTAAAGGGGGGGGGGGGTTTCTGTAGCGGGTTTCCCCCGCTCCTGGCCCGGGGGCACGGCGCCAACCCCGGAAACCCCCCCCCCCGGGGGCCCCCCCCCGGGGTCCCGGGGGCCGCTGCTGGGGCCCCGGGACGAGGGGCGGGGGTTTCCCCTTTCCCGCCCGGGGGGCCCACCTGGCCTCGTTCCTGTCCCATCCGCGCCTCTGCCGGCCAAAGGGGACGCCGTGCCCGCCCCCTTTGGGGGCGCGGTTTTTTTTGTAAAATTTTTTAAAGGGGGCCAGCCCCCCCCCCTCCCGGGAAAATTTTGGGTTAAATTTCCGGGCGCTTCCCCAAATTTAAAAGGAAACCCCTCTGCCCAATTTTTAAAATTTCCCTTTCCTTTGGAAAAACAATCACCGGCCACTTTTTTTAGGGACACCTGTAGTAACGGGTTTTGGGCCCCCTGGATTGAGATCTGGTGGGGCTGTGGAGGCCATTTTTAGTACAGTGGGAAATCATTGTCATGTTCAAGAAACCAGTCTTTTAGATGATTCCCGCTTTTAAGACATGGCCCCATTATCCTGCGAAAGTAGGGGCCCTCAGAGTTTGGGTTTACAAAATTTTTGGGCAAAAAAAGGGGGGGTGGGGCATGGGCAGCAACAATACTCCCCGGTAGGCCGTGGCGTTGCAACGATGTCAAAATTTTGGGACCCAAGGGGCCCCAAAAAGTGCCCAAGGAAAAAATTCCCCAAAACCAAAAGACACCACCAAACCCCCACCTGAAACCCTTGATACAAAACTTTATTGGGGTCCAGCTTTCATTGTTGTTGACGCCAATTCTGACCCTTTCCCTCCGGAAAAGTCCCCAAGGGAAAACGAGACTCTCAGAACCCGGCAACCCTTTTTCCAATTTCTACTGTCCCAAATTTTCCCATGAGCTTGGGCAAATTGGAGCCCTCGTTTTCCCCGTTCTTACTAAAGGGAAATGGCACCCGGGTGTGGTCCCTTTTGCTGCTTGGGAGCCCATCTTTCCCTTTAAAGTTGCCGGGACTGTGCGTTCCCGAGATGCTCTTTTGCCCCCCCTTGGTTTAACGGGTGGCTTTTTTGAGTCAATGTTGCCTTTTTTATCAGCTCGAACCAGTTGCCCATTCTCCTTTGACCTCTGGCATCAAAAAAGGCATTTCGCCACCCGGACTGCCGGGTCAAATGGGTTTTTTTCTTTTTTGGGAAACCCTTCTTTTGTAAAACCCCCGAGAATGGGTTTTTGCGTGAAAATGCCAGGAGATCCCCCGCAGTTTCTGAAAAAACTCAGACCAGCCCTTCTGGCCCAACAAACCCTGCCCCGGTTTAAAAAGGGACTCAAATTCACCTTTCTTCCCCATAAATGTTCTCGGTTTTGAACTGCAGAGATTGTCTTGACCCCCCCAAGTCCTTTCATGCCTAATGCACCCGGTTGCCGCCATGTGATTGGCTGATTAGAAAATAATTTTGGGTTTAAAGAGCAAATTGGGCAGGGGTACCCCAATAAGTGGGCCCGGGGAGTGTAAGTTCCCCAGCCTTTTGAAAAACGTTTCCTAAAAAATAAATTTTCGCCTTACCGTTAAACCAAAAACTTGCTACATTTCTCGACTCCCAAAACCCCTGCCGGGCCCGCCCTGAACCCTTTCCCGCCTGGTTTTCCCCCCCCCCGACCATGAACCATTGCCGCCTTTCCCTGACCTTAATGCCTTTCCCACGACTACAATTCCCTTTGGGCTACGATTCCGTTTCCCCGCTGCCCTCGGCCGCCATTTGCAAGCAAAATTTTCTGGTTTAAAACCCCGGGGTGCTACTTAGAATTTCCCCTTCCCCCGGGGTGGCTTAACTATCTTTGCTTGCGGTGGTCCAGAGGGTCCCCTACCCGCCGTTA